>JBCNJP010012052.1:0-14448 GCA_039602395.1 Deinandra increscens subsp. villosa
GGACTAATGAGTCCCACTAAGGTGTGTATATAACCAATAAGTTGTGTTTAGGACCAATGATGGCCCTATAAGGAGTGTTTAGTAGGGCAATGAGGGTCGGTTGGGACCAATAAGTCCTAGTAAGGTGTGTCTTATATAACCAATAAGTTGTGTTTAGGACCAATGATGGCCCAATAATGTGTGTTTAAGGGCAATGAGGGTCAGTTGGGACCAATGAGTCACAATAATGTGTGTATATAACCAATAAGTTGTGTTTACGACCAATTATGGCCCAATAAGGTGTGTTTAGTTGGGACCAATGAGACTCACTAATGTGTGCATATAACCAATACGTTGTGTTTAGGACCAATGATGGCACAATAAAGTTGGTTTAGGGACAATGAGGGTTAGTTGGCACTAATGAGTCCTAATAAGGTGTTTATATAACCAATAAGTTGTGTTTACGACCAATTATGGCCCAATATGGTGTGTTTAGTTGGGACTAATGAGTCCCACTAAGGTGTGTATATAACCAATAAATTATGTTTAGGACCAATGATGGCCCAATAAGGTGTGTTTAGTAGGGCAATGAGGGTCGGTTAAACCAATAAGTCCTAGTAAGGTGTGTATATAACCAATAAGTTGTGTTTAGGACCAATGATGGCCCAATAATGTGTGTTTAGTTGGGACTAATGAGTCCCACTAAGGTTTGTATATAACCAATAAGTTGTGTTTAGGACCAATGATGGCCCTATAAGGAGTGTTTAGTAGGGCAATGAGGGTCGGTTGGGACCAATAAGTCCTAGTAAGGTGTGTCTTATATAACCAATAAGTTGTGTTTAGGACCAATGATGGCCCAATAAAGTGGGTTTAGGGACAATGAGGGTTAGTTGGCACAAATGAGTCCTAATAAGGTGTTTACATAACCAATAAGTTGTGTTTACGACCAATTATGGCCCAATAAGGTGTGTTTAGTTGGGACCAATGAGACTCACTAATGTGTGCATATAACCAATACGTTGTGTTTAGGACCAATGATGGCCCAATAACAGTGTGGTTCTAGGGACAATGTAGGGTTAGTTGGGACTAATGAGTCCCACTAAGGTTTGTATATAACCAATAAGTTGTGTTTAGGACCAATGATGGCCCTATAAGGAGTGTTTAGTAGGGCAATGAGGGTCGGTTGGGACCAATAAGTCCTAGTAAGGTGTGTCTTATATAACCAATAAGTTGTGTTTAGGACCAATGATGGCCCAATAATGTGTGTTTAAGGGCAATGAGGGTCAGTTGGGACCAATGAGTCACAATAATGTGTGTATATAACCAATAAGTTGTGTTTACGACCAATTATGGCCCAATAAGGTGTGTTTAGTTGGGACCAATGAGACTCACTAATGTGTGCATATAACCAATAAGTTGTGTTTAGGACCAATGATGGCACAATAAAGTTGGTTTAGGGACAATGAGGGTTAGTTGGCACTAATGAGTCCTAATAAGGTGTTTATATAACCAATAAGTTGTGTTTACGACCAATTATGGCCCAATATGGTGTGTTTAGTTGGGACTAATGAGTCCCACTAAGGTGTGTATATAACCAATAAATTATGTTTAGGACCAATGATGGCCCAATAAGGTGTGTTTAGTAGGGCAATGAGGGTCGGTTAAACCAATAAGTCCTAGTAAGGTGTGTATATAACCAATAAGTTGTGTTTAGGACCAATGATGGCCCAATAATGTGTGTTTAGTTGGGACTAATGAGTCCCACTAAGGTTTGTATATAACCAATAAGTTGTGTTTAGGACCAATGATGGCCCTATAAGGAGTGTTTAGTAGGGCAATGAGGGTCGGTTGGGACCAATAAGTCCTAGTAAGGTGTGTCTTATATAACCAATAAGTTGTGTTTAGGACCAATGATGGCCCAATAAAGTGGGTTTAGGGACAATGAGGGTTAGTTGGCACAAATGAGTCCTAATAAGGTGTTTACATAACCAATAAGTTGTGTTTACGACCAATTATGGCCCAATAAGGTGTGTTTAGTTGGGACCAATGAGACTCACTAATGTGTGCATATAACCAATACGTTGTGTTTAGGACCAATGATGGCCCAATAACGTGTGTTTAGTTGGGACTAATGAGTCCCACTAAGGTTTGTATATAACCAATAAGTTGTGTTTAGGACCAATGATGGCCCTATAAGGAGTGTTTAGTAGGGCAATGAGGGTCGGTTGGGACCAATAAGTCCTAGTAAGGTGTGTCTTATATAACCAATAAGTTGTGTTTAGGACCAATGATGGCCCAATAATGTGTGTTTAAGGGCAATGAGGGTCAGTTGGGACCAATGAGTCACAATAATGTGTGTATATAACCAATAAGTTGTGTTTACGACCAATTATGGCCCAATAAGGTGTGTTTAGTTGGGACCAATGAGACTCACTAATGTGTGCATATAACCAATAAGTTGTGTTTAGGACCAATGATGGCACAATAAAGTTGGTTTAGGGACAATGAGGGTTAGTTGGCACTAATGAGTCCTAATAAGGTGTTTATATAACCAATAAGTTGTGTTTACGACCAATTATGGCCCAATATGGTGTGTTTAGTTGGGACTAATGAGTCCCACTAAGGTGTGTATATAACCAATAAATTATGTTTAGGACCAATGATGGCCCAATAAGGTGTGTTTAGTAGGGCAATGAGGGTCGGTTAAACCAATAAGTCCTAGTAAGGTGTGTATATAACCAATAAGTTGTGTTTAGGACCAATGATGGCCCAATAATGTGTGTTTAGTTGGGACTAATGAGTCCCACTAAGGTTTGTATATAACCAATAAGTTGTGTTTAGGACCAATGATGGCCCTATAAGGAGTGTTTAGTAGGGCAATGAGGGTCGGTTGGGACCAATAAGTCCTAGTAAGGTGTGTCTTATATAACCAATAAGTTGTGTTTAGGACCAATGATGGCCCAATAAAGTGGGTTTAGGGATAATGAGGGTTAGTTGGCACAAATGAGTCCTAATAAGGTGTTTACATAACCAATAAGTTGTGTTTACGACCAATTATGGCCCAATAAGGTGTGTTTAGTTGGGACCAATGAGACTCACTAATGTGTGCATATAACTAATACGTTGTGTTTAGGACCAATGATGGCCCAATAACGTGTGTTTAGTTGGGACTAATGAGTCCCACTAAGGTTTGTATATAACCAATAAGTTGTGTTTAGGACCAATGATGGCCCTATAAGGAGTGTTTAGTAGGGCAATGAGGGTCGGTTGGGACCAATAAGTCCTAGTAATGTGTGTCTTATATAACCAATAAGTTGTGTTTAGGACCAA
The DNA here is from genome assembly GCA_039602395.1 of Deinandra increscens subsp. villosa. Classification (NCBI taxonomy): domain Eukaryota; kingdom Viridiplantae; phylum Streptophyta; class Magnoliopsida; order Asterales; family Asteraceae; genus Deinandra; species Deinandra increscens. The sequence goes on from JBCNJP010012052.1 coordinate 3,310, forward strand.
TGATGGCCCAATAATGTGTGTTTAAGGGCAATGAGGGTCAGTTGGGACCAATGAGTCACAATAATGTGTGTATATAACCAATAAGTTGTGTTTACGACCAATTATGGCCCAATAAGGTGTGTTTAGTTGGGACCAATGAGACTCACTAATGTGTGCATATAACCAATACGTTGTGTTTAGGACCAATGATGGCACAATAAAGTTGGTTTAGGGACAATGAGGGTTAGTTGGCACTAATGAGTCCTAATAAGGTGTTTATATAACCAATAAGTTGTGTTTACGACCAATTATGGCCCAATATGGTGTGTTTAGTTGGGACTAATGAGTCCCACTAAGGTGTGTATATAACCAATAAATTATGTTTAGGACCAATGATGGCCCAATAAGGTGTGTTTAGTAGGGCAATGAGGGTCGGTTAAACCAATAAGTCCTAGTAAGGTGTGTATATAACCAATAAGTTGTGTTTAGGACCAATGATGGCCCAATAATGTGTGTTTAGTTGGGACTAATGAGTCCCACTAAGGTTTGTATATAACCAATAAGTTGTGTTTAGGACCAATGATGGCCCTATAAGGAGTGTTTAGTAGGGCAATGAGGGTCGGTTGGGACCAATAAGTCCTAGTAAGGTGTGTCTTATATAACCAATAAGTTGTGTTTAGGACCAATGATGGCCCAATAAAGTGGGTTTAGGGACAATGAGGGTTAGTTGGCACAAATGAGTCCTAATAAGGTGTTTACATAACCAATAAGTTGTGTTTACGACCAATTATGGCCCAATAACACTACTACAAAAATGGCCTTTCTTGACGCTTTTTGCGCGTCAAGAAAGGGCCCAGATGACGCGCAAAAAAGCGTCAAGGAAGGTGGGGTCAAGAATCCTCTTGACGCGCAAAATGCGCGTCATCTTCTTCTTGACGCGCGAATAATGACGCGCATTTTATGACGCGCAAAGCGTGTCATAAAAGGCGTGTCAAGGAAGCCCCCGTCATAAATCTGTTTATGACACGCATTTTTGCGCGTCATGATTTTAATTTTTTTTATAAAAAAAATATTTTTTTCTAGTATCACTAATTTTCATATTTAAATAATAATTAACCTCATAATACAAAATAAAACACACTTATAGCAAAATAATGCATTTCATATATATAGCAACATTACAAAGTTAACATGAGTTTACAAATAATTTGGTATGCTAACACAATAAACCTATCTTCCTCATACGGACTCCAATTGAGGTGATTCAAAAGGCTAGAGACTCGTCTCCATGTCCTTTACCATATCATCCGGCTAAACCGATCAAAATCAGCTGCTACAATGGCCAGAAATTGCAATTGTGACCTGATGGGTGCGTTTTGACCCGTTAAGCTTGTTTTGGTCATATCTTGGTCATACGAACTCAGATTGGGGTGATTCAAAAGCCCACGGATCCGTATTAAAGTGCATCATCTGTAGCAATCAAAGTCTTGTAAAAAAGAGGGCACATGAAACCTGGTTTCAGTAGTATCTTGAAAATTAAAAAATATTGTTTCATCACATCATTTGTAATCTAGACATCATTGAAAGGGTGACTAACATAAAAGAATATAGTCACATAACATGTTGATATTTGAAATGGAAATGAAACAACCTATATAATTTTAAATTGATTATAAAGTAAAAAGTTACTCAAGTTACAACCAAAATCCAAACTATGAATAGAAACATTAAACAAAAATATTCCTTAATCATGGAAAAGATGAAACTTACCATGGTATTAGCTCTATCTGGACGACCAAAATCTTCTTTCACAAGGGTCCCCATCTTCTCCTGTGCCAAAAAAAAAGATCATGTCTAAACTGAAATCAACAGGAGATACAAAAAGTAACAAATCATGCTTTTACATTTGCTACTTTTGCTTATGGTAAAACAGATTTCAAATTTTCAAGTCATCACAACACACACACCAATTATGAATGTGGACATTTTGTTACTACAATATGACTCCTGTTGCACACTGATAATTTTTGAGGACTTAAAGGCTAAATTTTGAAACTTGTGTTGAGAACCTACTAAATTTTTTGAAACTTTTAAGGGGTCTGCCATTGTTGGGTTGTACACAACCAGGATTTCTAAGGTACATCCCAATAATGCAATGAGAACATATTAATTTTTAACCTAAGCAGCATGTGGGTGTGTTATTTACCAGCTGCCTTTACAGCAACAGCTTCTTGAAATACATCAGTAACAAATAAGATTTTTTGATGGCCTATGAACTCCAAGTGATTCTGATATTTCAACATACCTTTTTTGTTTCTTTCTTGTTCCTGTCAACAAACAACATAAACTTAGATTTTGTTAATGAACGCAAAAAACAACAGTTCAGAAACAGTAATATAAATTATCAATTACCCCACTGTGGTGTCAAAATATCCACACAAGTAATTCCTTAAGTCCACATAATCTGTATAACCAAATAACAGCCTCTGTGCCAATCTGCTACCACTTGAATAAATGTACACCTGATGAAACTCAGCCCATCTATCGCTGGGATTTATTTTCGTTGCATGATTATGGCAGGAACTAGAAGTTAAAGTCTAATATCAACCTCTTCATTGGTACAAAACATGTGGTAGCAGTTTGAGGTGCTCAAAATTAAGCTAGTCATATTGTTGTTACCAAAATTTAAATGTAAGGTAGCCTAAGCTTAGAAAAGGTCATGGGTCTTTGGTACGACCTCATGCAAAAGATTCAGGTTTAAAGGTCACGCTTCAGTTGTTGATTTTATGTTTTTTGTGTGTTGGATCTTCAGTCTTTGTCATGGAAAAGAGACTTCTTGAAATACGTAGCCTCCTATGGTTCTTTACCAAAAATATGGAGTGCATTTTCATGGGTGACATCACTTAAAATTTTAGTTCATTTAATTATAAGCTTCTTTTTTCCGGAACTGTTTAACATTCTTCATAACTATCACATATAAAAAATATGGAAATAAAGTCAACGACAAACATACCTCAACAGCAAATCAATTCCACTGATTTGTGGCTGATTTGTCCACTTCCCTGAAACACTTTCATTTTCTTCCTCCCTTTACCTTTCTTGTGCCCTATTTTTCACTTCCTTGGGTCATGTCCAACGTCTTGCAATTGTTGAATATGCTGAATGGAAACAAGTGTACTTTGAAATTTGAAATGAGTGTTTATAGCTAGAAACATGTAATGATACAGTAAGAACTAAGAGTACACAAATAGCACTAATAATAACCTGTCTATTAGCCTCTGAAGATCTGATGTTGCTTCATCAACAGTGGGGATTTCTCCATTTACCTTAGGGATATGCTTCATTACACCACATATGAACAAATATCACCACATAATTATTAATGCATATCTAATGAACAAAGAGATCTCAAGTTGTACAAGGGATAAAGTATCTAACGAAAAGCTCTTTTCTTCCGAAGATACAAGGGGTAAAGTACCGAGAGATGAAGGCATAAATCAACAAAAAAGAAACTGACTGAATCCACAATAGATTTTCCTATGAATCCACAATAGAGCAACAAAAATACTTTGAAGATTTGCAAACATCAAACTGAACAGTAAGATGATCCAATTTCTGATGAATCTTAATCATGTCATCAATCAAGATTTGCAAACATTATATACATATACATACAAACTGTTAATCTTGCATATAAGAGAATCACTACTTTGAAGGCAATGAAGCAATAAACAAGTAGTTGCAAGCAAGCACCAACTAATCTCATAATTCCTAAATTACCTATGCAGCAAAACGTACGATCAAATCAGAGACACTCAAGACTTTAATCCATAAAAGCTAAACTCGCTAAGCCAAAAACTCAACAAAACGATACAGAAATAACTCCAATGATCCGAGCAAAAATGAACAATACTGAATTAAAAAAGTAATTACTACGAACATCATATAAATTGAACAAAATCATACACATTAAAACAAAAAAAATGAATCACTGACCTTTCTCCTCAAATTGGCAGATATTTTCATTGATGGATTGGTTGGTTCTGAAATCCATTAACCTGTGTGATGGAATAAATGTTAGGAGTCTAGACTATGCGGTGCAGATCAGCATTAACCAACTGAGTTTTAACAGTTACCTTCACTTTTTCATGTGTCTAGAGTCTAGACTATGCGGTGCAGATCAGCACGTGTAGAATAGTTTGTGGACTGTCAAATCTGATTGATGATCATAATAATAAGATAATAGATGATAAAATGTATCAGTTAAAAAAGGTTAAAGTAGGTACTAACATTCCTTGGCACAATAACATATTTCATGATGTATGACTTTTGTAGTATCCAATAGCCTAAGATATTTTATGAAGTATGATATACATTATCTCACTTCACTTTAATTTTGCTTACCAAAACAACACCATGCATTTTGGTACGACCTTTCCACACTATATCGAAGAGAAAAATAAAAGTTATCAAGATATTTAATTCAGTTACAAATGGAAGAACAGGTACCTGTAGTAACAGCAGCAGCACTAGCCAAAATTGCGGAAGCAGGAGGAGCCATGTCAAAACCACTAACTCTTTTGTTGCCACAAACACCAAAGAATGTATAAGCTTCTTAAGCATAGATATGTTCGAACTATAGATTCCAGTTGAGACTCGACCCCCAACCCGCCCATCCAAACCCTTTTCCCAATGAATCACACACGCCAAAACCCACCCTTCACCATAGACGATTACGCACACTCACCACGATTCACACCAAGATAATTATCCCACACCCCCCACCCGGATATATTCGACCCAACAGCCCATACGAAACGAGAGACACGAAAACGACTATACCAACTGCCTTATCAAAATCACAGTCGTGTTTAAAACACCACGGGGCCACACAAAACAAACACACATACCCCAAACGCAGCAAGTATATATCCCAAAAACAGACCCCAAGACAACACCCAATTACCCCAACCCTTGGGTTGGACGAAAACTCCAACAGATGATTAAAAAGGTATACTTAGGATTAAAATTCATATGAAAATCTTAATCAACCATACATCTATTCACAAAGTTATATTTCTGGGTCATGAAGTAACATAACCTTCAATAACATAAGCAATATAAACACCTCTAAATAGATGAAAGAAAGAACCTCAATTTCTACGAGGACTTTAAATATAAAATTGGGCAGCAGCAAAATAAAAAGAATGCCTAAGCTTTACCTTTTGGATCGTGAAGGAGACCGTGACCTTGATGTATGCTCAGATTTGGCTCTCAAACGTGAACGAGACCGATGTCTACTACGCCCGTCCTCTCTATCTCTGTCATAATTTGTCCTTCTGTAAGCAATCAAATAGTTGGAAACTTAGAACATATTAAGTAGATAGATATTAATAAACTTAGAACAAATTAAGTAGATAGATATTAATAAACTTAGAAGTAGCAGTTGAAGTATATTGGCCATACCAATTCTTTCTTTATACCATTTAAACCTGTAAGCAATTCTGCAACTTTCTCTAGCAGCTGTCTTTCTTCATTAAGTAATTCCTCAGCTTCTGATGCAAACCTCTTCAAAAGTTGTGTTGAATTTGTGGATGTCATCATGTCAAATAAATCAATGAATAAATGTATAAAAACAGAAATTTTAGAGAGCAATTAAAAAAAACATACATCCCCAAGAGCAGAATAATATGGGAAACATGAGAATTAAGGCAAAATCTTCAAGCAAAAAAAAAAAGATGAAAAGGACGTCTATTTAACACTAGTTATGTACATCTCAACTTATGAATCGACAATCTAACAATATGGTATCGTAAGCATAGCTAGAAATGACAGCTCAAAGATATTGCCAACAAATATCTATCATCAAACTAGCATATCTGTCTCTTTTTATATATTTTTCCTGTTTGATTGCCAAATTCAAGTAAAGCAAATTTGTATTGTTTCACTCAGCTTCGTTTATGCAATGACGGGGTACATTTAGTACTAAATCCATAAGAAACCCCGCTCTAATTGAATTCAACAAATGTGATGTGCACGTCATTCAACTCAAATGAAAAAAAACAAAAAACAATCACATAATTAGTCAAAAAAACTATAAACCTAAATAAAACGCAACAGATACAAGATTCAAACCAGTAGGAGCAGGATGAAATCTCTATTATCATTTGAATCCCAACCGCTGTCATCATTCTCGAACTTCGAGTGTTTCGCTTCGCCATTGTTAAAGATACGAGCAGCAATCTCCTGAGTCCAAACATACTACCTTATACAGATTGCAAATGGCAGTGCTAACTAGATGAGATACAGAAGAACGAATTTACATTATGGCTACAGATGGGTATTCAAAACTCGATTTCATAGTCATGTTCAGCAGATGAGTAAAAGTTGTAGAACAATACATAAATGATTAGTTCTCAGAAGTCAATTAGAAGTGAATATGATAGAAAATTTTGACACAAGAAAACAAATTCAAACTCTGGTGCATCAGATTGGTATCGATTTCTGGAATTCATTAAAAATAATCTTGTACAAGATCACTTCATCGACGGTTGAATACTAACGCAAATTCAGCTGTAAGTTGATAGACATCCAATTAGCGTTGAACACTCAATTTATAAAGTAAGCAAATTAGGGCTTGAAATCTAATTATCGTTGTTTGTTGGACAAAAACCGAAAGCCTAACCTATAGCCAAAGGCTAACATACCTTCCAATTTAGGGTTCGAAGACCCAATCAGAGATGGATTGAGTGTCGATGATCCATCCCCAGCAGCAATCGATTTCGCTTTTCCATCCACCTGAGACCTCCTCCAATTGGGAGGATCGGGTGGCTTTTGATTATTGTTCCGACCAGGTGATCGTCTATTACAGACCACTAAAAGAAATAATGATCACCGTGAAATTAAAACAAAGAAAGAAATTAAGATCCGGTGAATGATGGAACGAAAGAGTTACCGGGGGTGAAGCGTCTTTAGGTGGCTCTATGTTAGGGCTTGGAATTAGGTCCCCATCATCAGCCAGAGCTTCAATCGAAGCTTGAGTAGATTCTAGAAGAAACTGGTTGAGCCAGATATTAATCTTCTCACTGTTATCTTCGTGGTTGAGCCAGATATTAACCATCGTCATTGAGGAGGATATTAGCACCGGTTGAAGCGGGAATCGTGAGAAATATCGAGAGTAGAGGCGGAGCGTGTGAAGTGAGAATGGAGATTAGGGTTTGAGTGTGGAGTGATGGAGAGAGTCAGAGACAGAGACAGGTAGAAGTGGGAATTGATATTTGGGTGAATGTGCGTAATGAGGTGAGTAATGGGGAGAGGAGGGAACTTTTAGCGGGTGAATGAAATTTTAGGGCAAAATTTATGCGGGAATTAAAAAACATAAAACGACAGTTTTAAGATGACGCGCATTTTTTAGGTGTACTCCGTGTTTCTTTTTTTTTAATTTATGACAGAAACTTTGTGACGCGCTAAAATACGCGTCATCTAGCCTTAGGATTTCTCAATTCTTGACAGTTTCTTTATGACACCCGTTTTTGCGCGTCATAAAAAACTGTGCGTCATCGTTCGCGCGTCAAGAAAGGCCCTGTTTCTAGTAGTGTAAGGTGTTTAGTTGGGACCAATGAGACTCACTAATGTGTGCATATAACCAATACGTTGTGTTTAGGACCAATGATGGCCCAATAACGTGTGTTTAGTTGGGACTAATGAGTCCCACTAAGGTTTGTATATAACCAATAAGTTGTGTTTAGGACCAATGATGGCCCTATAAGGAGTGTTTAGTAGGGCAATGAGGGTCGGTTGGGACCAATAAGTCCTAGTAATGTGTGTCTTATATAACCAATAAGTTGTGTTTAGGACCAATGATGGCCCAATAATGTGTGTTTAAGGGCAATGAGGGTCAGTTGGGACCAATGAGTCACAATAATGTGTGTATATAACCAATAAGTTGTGTTTACGACCAATTATGGCCCAATAAGGTGTGTTTAGTTGGGACCAATGAGACTCACTAATGTGTGCATATAACCAATACGTTGTGTTTAGGACCAATGATGGCACAATAAAGTTGGTTTAGGGACAATGAGGGTTAGTTGGCACTAATGAGTCCTAATAAGGTGTTTATATAACCAATAAGTTGTGTTTACGACCAATTATGGCCCAATATGGTGTGTTTAGTTGGGACTAATGAGTCCCACTAAGGTGTGTATATAACCAATAAATTATGTTTAGGACCAATGATGGCCCAATAAGGTGTGTTTAGTAGGGCAATGAGGGTCGGTTAAACCAATAAGTCCTAGTAAGGTGTGTATATAACCAATAAGTTGTGTTTAGGACCAATGATGGCCCAATAATGTGTGTTTAGTTGGGACTAATGAGTCCCACTAAGGTTTGTATATAACCAATAAGTTGTGTTTAGGACCAATGATGGCCCTATAAGGAGTGTTTAGTAGGGCAATGAGGGTCGGTTGGGACCAATAAGTCCTAGTAAGGTGTGTCTTATATAACCAATAAGTTGTGTTTAGGACCAATGATGGCCCAATAAAGTGGGTTTAGGGACAATGAGGGTTAGTTGGCACAAATGAGTCCTAATAAGGTGTTTACATAACCAATAAGTTGTGTTTACGACCAATTATGGCCCAATAAGGTGTGTTTAGTTGGGACCAATGAGACTCACTAATGTGTGCATATAACCAATACTTTGTGTTTAGGACCAATGATGGCACAATAAAGTTGGTTTAGGGACAATGAGGGTTAGTTGGCACCAATGAGTCCTAATAAGGTGTTTATATAACCAATAAGTTGTGTTTACGACCAATTATGGCCCAATATGGTGTGTTTAATTGGGACTAATGAGTCCCACTAAGGTGTGTATATAACCAATAAATTATGTTTAGGACCAATGATGGCCCAATAAGGTGTGTTTAGTAGGGCAATGAGGGTCGGTTAGAACCAATAAGTCCTAGTAAGGTGTGCTTATATAACCAATAAGTTGTGTTTAGGACCAATGATGGCCCAATAAAGTGGGTTTAGGGACAATGAGGGTTAGTTGGCACAAATGAGTCCTAATAAGGTGTTTACATAACCAATAAGTTGTGTTTACGACCAATTATGGCCCAATAAGGTGTGTTTAGTTGGGACCAATGAGACTCACTAATGTGTGCATATAACCAATACGTTGTGTTTAGGACCAATGATGGCCCAATAACGTGTGTTTAGTTGGGACTAATGAGTCCCACTAAGGTTTGTATATAACCAATAAGTTGTGTTTACGACCAATTATGGCCCAATAAGGTGTGTTTAGTGGTTGGGACCAATGAGTCCTAGTAAGGTGTGTCTTATATAACCAATAAGTTGTGTTTAGGACCAATGATGGCCCAATAAAGTGGGTTTAGGGATAATGAGGGTTAGTTGGCACAAATGAGTCCTAATAAGGTGTTTATATAACCAATAAGTTGTGTTTACGACCAATTATGGCCCAATAAGGTGTGTTTAGTTGGGACCAATGAGTCCCACTAAGGTGTGTATATAACCAATAAGTTGTGTTTAGGACCAATGATGGCCCAATAATGTGTGTTTAGTTGGGACTAATGAGTCCCACTAAGGTTTGTATATAACCAATAAGTTGTGTTTAGGACCAATGATGGCCCTATAAGGAGTGTTTAGTAGGGCAATGAGGGTCGGTTGGGACCAATAAGTCCTAGTAAGGTGTGTCTTATATAACCAATAAGTTGTGTTTAGGACCAATGATGGCCCAATAAAGTGGGTTTAGGGACAATGAGGGTTAGTTGGCACCAATGAGTCCTAATAAGGTGTTTATATAACCAATAAGTTGTGTTTACGACCAATTATGGCCCAATAAGGTGTGTTTAGTTGGGACCAATGAGACTCACTAATGTGTGCATATAACCAATACGTTGTGTTTAGGACCAATGATGGCACAATAAAGTTGGTTTAGGGACAATGAGGGTTAGTTGGCACCAATGAGTCCTAATAAGGTGTTTATATAACCAATAAGTTGTGTTTACGACCAATTATGGCCCAATATGGTGTGTTTAGTTGGGACTAATGAGTCCCACTAAGGTGTGTATATAACCAATAAATTATGTTTAGGACCAATGATGGCCCAATAAGGTGTGTTTAGTAGGGCAATGAGGGTCGGTTAGAACCAATAAGTCCTAGTAAGGTGTGTATATAACCAATAAGTTGTGTTTAGGACCAGTGATGGCACAATAAAGTTGGTTTAGGGACAATGAGGGTTAGTTGGCACCAATGAGTCCTAATAAGGTGTTTATATAACCAATAAGTTGTGTTTACGACCAATTATGGCCCAATATGGTGTGTTTAGTTGGGACTAATGAGTCCCACTAAGGTGTGTATATAACCAATAAATTATGTTTAGGACCAATGATGGCCCAATAAGGTGTGTTTAGTAGGGCAATGAGGGTCGGTTAGAACCAATAAGTCCTAGTAAGGTGTGTATATAACCAATAAGTTGTGTTTAGGACCAATGATGGCCCAATAATGTGTGTTTAGTTGGGACTAATGAGTCCCACTAAGGTTTGTATATAACCAATAAGTTGTGTTTAGGACCAATGATGGCCCTATAAGGAGTGTTTAGTAGGGCAATGAGGGTCGGTTGGGACCAATAAGTCCTAGTAAGGTGTGTCTTATATAACCAATAAGTTGTGTTTAGGACCAATGATGGCCCAATAATGTGTGTTTAAGGGCAATGAGGGTCAGTTGGGACCAATGAGTCACAATAATGTGTGTATATAACCAATAAGTTGTGTTTACGACCAATTATGGCCCAATAAGGTGTGTTTAGTTGGGACCAATGAGTCCCACTAATGTGTGCATATAACCAATACGTTGTGTTTAGGACCAATGATGGCACAATAAAGTTGGTTTAGGGACAATGAGGGTTAGTTGGCACCAATGAGTCCTAATAAGGTGTTTATATAACCAATAAGTTGTGTTTACGACCAATTATGGCCCAATATGGTGTGTTTAGTTGGGACTAATGAGTCCCACTAAGGTGTGTATATAACCAATAAATTATGTTTAGGACCAATGATGGCCCAATAAGGTGTGTTTAGTAGGGCAATGAGGGTCGGTTAGAACCAATAAGTCCTAGTAAGGTGTGTATATAACCAATAAGTTGTG
>JBCNJP010012053.1:0-14446 GCA_039602395.1 Deinandra increscens subsp. villosa
TTGTCCAAGTTTGGATCAATGTATAAATACAAAATCTGTCGCATTCATACTGATAATGGTACTGAATTCAAGAATGCTAAAATGACAGCTTTTTGTGATTCTCTTGGAATTGTACAAGAATTCAGTGCGCTGTACACTCCACAACAAAATGGAGTTGCTGAAAGAAAGAATCGAACATTGATTGAGACAGCACGAACTATGCTGTTTGATGCACATTTACTGATCAAGTTCTGGTCTGAAGCAGTTCACACTGCATGCCATGTGCTAAATCGTGTTCTGATTGTCAAGCGGTTAAACAAGACAAGCTATCAACTTCTTAAGGGTCGTAAGCCGAATCTATAATTTTTAGAGCCATTTGGGTGTTTATGCATGGTTCTCAAGGAAGGTGGGAAGTTTGAAGCTAAAGTTGTTAAAGGCATCTTTGTTGGGTACCAGTATCCAATGAAACGAGTTTACTTTCCTTCTTCTAAAACAATTGAAAGTCATTTGAATGTGGATTGTCAAAGACACACTTTTCTGACACCCAAATCGGTTGATATTCCTGCTTTTGACTACAAGAATTTATTTGATTCTTTCTCGGCTGCACATAAATGATTCTGCTGATGAGCATACTGAAGAACTTCTAGCTGCTGCTATGTTACATTCAATACTTACTCCTGGTTCATGTGATCCCAAAGCTTCCAAGTGTTTCTAATGCTGCTTCATCTAGTCAGAATGTTTCTAACTTAGAAACAATGAGTTCGTCTGATGATGATGAGAGTACGTTTCATGAAGCTGAATCAACACCGGTTGATGATCCAATTAGCTTACCAAGTACAAGTTCTTCAGTGCCGGTTTCTTTACCGATTGGTGAACTTTCAAGCTCAGAGGAAGCAGATGCAAATTTGAATAATCTTGCAGACAATATTGAGGTTCCTGATACAACCACTCTTCGGATTCATAACATACATCCTCAAGAGAATATAATTGGAGATCCGAATTCTGGGGTGCGCACACGACATCAATTGGCTGATTCTGTTGATGCATTAATTGCTGAAATTAGGGATTCCGGTGTTCAGAATGAAGTATTTCACTCATGTTTTATGTCTCAAGTTGAGCCTACCAATGTTGATCAAGCGTTGGAAGATGCTTCTTGGGTAGAAGCGATGCAGGAAGAATTGCAGCAATTTCAGAAATTAGGAGTTTGGCATCTCGTGGATTTACCCGCAAATTCTAAAGAACCTTGTGGAACGAAATGGGTTTTCAAATGCAAGAAGGATGATCGTGGTATCATCGTCAGAAACAAGGCTCGATTAGTGGTTCAGGGTTTCTCTCAGATTGAAGGCATTGATTTCAATGAAGTATATGCTCCTGTAGCAAGAATTGAGGCTATCAGGATCTTTCTGGCTTTCGCGGCACATCATGGTTTCAAAGTATATCAGATGGATGTCAAAAGTGCGTTTCTTAATGGGAAAATTCGTGAAGAAGTGTATGTGAAGCAACCGCCTGGTTTTTATGATCCAGAGTTTCTTGAACAGGTGTATAAGCTAGACAAAGCTTTATATGGTCTTCATCAGGCTCCAAGGGCTTGGTATGAGACTCTTTCTACACACCTGCTTGAAAATGGATTTAAACGTGGCAAAGTGGATTTTACTCTATTTTCAAAGAAGTTTGGGAAGGATCTGCTGCTTGTCCAAGTTTATGTGGATGATATTATATTTGGAAGCACAAATGACAGCTTATGCAAGGAATTTGAGTGTGTCATGCAAACGAAGTTCGAGATGAGTTCTATGGGGGAGATGGGTTTCTTTCTGGGTCTCCAAGTTCATCAATCTGCCAAAGGCATATTTTTGCATCAAACAAAATATGTGTCCGATATTTTGGCTCGTTTTAAAATTACAGATGTCCGGATTCCGAGTACACCTATCCAGGTTTCACATAGCCTTGAACCAGATGAGTCTGGTGACAATGTTGATCCGACATTGTTTCGTGCATTGATAGGTTCCCTTATGTACTTCACTGCTTCTCGTCCTGATATTATGTTTGCTGTGTGCTTGTGTGCTAGGTACCAGGCAGCTCGCAAGGCTTCACATATGGTAGCAGTAAAATGGATCTTTGCTTATTTGAAGGGTAATCTGGATCTGGGTATCTGGTATCCTAATGATAATAAGTTCGAGTTATCAGCTTATTCTGACTCAGATTATGGCGGCTGTAAAGTCAATTTCAAGTCAACCACGCTGGATGTCAGTTTTTGGGGGAGAGACTAGTGTCCTAGCAATGTAAGAAACATACTTCGGTTGCAACGTTTACTGCTGAGGTGGAGTATGTGGCTGCTTCCAGTTGCTGTTCATAGATTCTGTGGATACAACAGCAGTTACGCGACTATGGTTTGAATTTTCTGACTACTCCCATTTATATTGATAACTCGGCTACTATTTCAATCACGAAAAATCATGTTCAACATTCAAAAACTAACCACATTGACATAAGATATCACTTTATCCGTGATTGCTATGAGAAGAAACTAACTGATTTGCAGAAAATTCACACGGATTTTCAAAGGGCCGATTTATTCACTAAAGCGTTTGATAAAAATCGCTTTCAATTTTTATTGCAAATCAATGGGGTTACTCGGTTGTATGCCAAGTAAACTGGTTCAGTTGATCATTTTTACTTTCTTTTACTGTTTTCTTTTGTTTCTGCTTTTTAGGGGAGATATGGAAAAATACAAAAATAGTGTGTTTTCTGTATTCAAAAATGAAAAAGCATAAAAAATGGAAAAATTAGAAATTGAGAAATGTGATCCAACCTCATGAGAAATGATAGTACATCAGTGAATGTTACTGACCATGGATAAAATAGATTGAAAGGCTGTAGATTCTTGTTTGTTTCATTGAATGTGTCAATCAATATCTGATACTTACTAGTATGATATAAACATAACGCTTGCCTGAAATCTGTGGTGTAACATGATTCTTGTGGTTGTGTAATCTTGATATAAGATGAAAAATACAAAAAGAGAATAAATAAGTGTTCTAGTGTATGCATGCTTTCTTTTGAAAGATTTAAACTTGTTTGATTTTCTTTATTTTGTCAAACGATCGGACTTTCTCTGCGTATCGAAAGATCGACCTGATCGTTGTTCGTTTGACTTTCTGCTTTATTTTTCTTGGTGTTTCGTATAACTCATCGGACTTTCTCTGTGTGTACGTGAGTACCGACCTGATTGTTGTTGAGTTATACAATTTCAACTTGTTTTGCTTTCTTATTTTCCTAAACAATCGGACATTCTCTGCGTGCTCACAAGGCCGACCTAATTGTTGTTTGTTTAGGGTTCTGATTTCTTTTTGCATGAAACACTATGAACGAATTATATCTGTAAATATTCTATGATGAATAAGAGAAAAAATCAAAAATATCATAAGTCAGATTCTCAATTACTTGAATTTGTGGGTACCATGATTTCTATGCTTGATAAATATAATAAATGCATATTAGAAAGCAGTAAAAATTGATTTGATTTGACTGAAATAAACATGAAAATGTTGTATTCGTGGACTGCTTGGCTTGCATGCTGATTAGGTTGAAATTGAAATGTGTTAAGTGCATCTCACTGGTATGATCTCATGTTGCGATCTTTCTCACAAAAACATAAATTATTGCTTTTATATTTCTGTTTTGCATTTTATTTCTTATTTCAGAAAAATCAAAAAGATTTTAGGTGTGTTTTAGCATAAGTTCGAAAAATCAAAGAGATTTTGGTATGTTTTGATATAAAGTTGCTAAAAGTTCAAAAAGATTTTATCTCTGCTTTATTTTTGATCAACTGAATACAGGAACGGCAAATGTTTGTTGAGAGAACCATAATCGAAGCTTGAATCGGCTCATCATGTTTTAATTTGGGAAAATTTGGATTTTTGGAGTAAAACGTCAAATTTAAAGGTTTAAGGGCAAAATGGGAATTTCACATGAAATGTGGTCCGGACGTACCACATGGTACGCCCGGCGGACCACTTTACATATAAAAGGGTCAAATGTGGTACGTGTTCTGCATAACCTACGTACCACATACAAAAACTCTGTGCGAACCCTAAATCACCCGACACTGATTTTTTCTGATTTCTCTGTGTATAACGAACCTCTGCTCATGATTTTTGTTGCTAAAGATAGGTATGAGGATGGCGCATCTATTCATGGTCTTAGATTGCATTTTCATTGTCTCAATCTCCTGATTTTTTAGATTAAAGATTCGGTTTTTCGCGAAACCGAACCCGGGGTTGGTTAACTGGGTTAGGGGTTATCTCAATGGGTTTTAAATACATGTACTCAGTCGGTTTTTAGTCTCAGAATGAAACCTCAGTGGTTAATTTCATCACAAACACGGTTTTGGATGTTAAAATCGCAAATGACTCTTCGGATGAACTGTTCTTCTGCCGTACCACATGGTACGCGGCGTATCAGATTTGATACGTGGCCCAATGTGGTCCGTATCTGGTCCGTTTGACTTATCTGGTACGTGGTCAACATTTCTGGTCCGTCCCGTACCAGATGTGGTCCGTCTGACAAATGTGGTCCGTGACGTGGTCCGTTGACAATTTTTCAAAAAGTTCATCGTTTGAGCGTTTAACGTCAAATTAGAGTCGGTTATAAGCGGTTTTGATCATATCTTGTGATTTTAATGATAATTGGTGTTTGTGAATGTTTCAGAAATGGCAGCGTTAAAGTCTAACGACGAACACAACATTTGCGCTTATCTCGGGGCGTCTGCAAAGTGGGGATCTCATTTTGGAGACATATTTGAATTTTTGCGACGATCGAGAGTATTTTATGCTGCTACTCATGAATGTACACCTTATAAAGATTTACTCACCATGTTTTGGACTTCTGCCCAAGTGGATTGTTCGGTGGTACCTTCGGTGATTCGTGCAAGGATTCTTCAAACCGATGTTATTGTATCTGAAGACGATGTTAGGAGAGTGTTGAGATTTAATTATCAACCAACATTTCCAAAAGAGTTTGATCAGATTGATATGGTTGCATTGCTAAGAAGAGTGAAGTATGATGGCAATATCTATGCATCCTGGTTTCTTAAAGCAAATCTAAGTCCTCCGTATAAGTATCTAATGCACGTGATAATCAGATGTTTTGGTAATCGGCTGAGGGGTTATGAAGAATTCGACATGAAGGTGTTATCTTTCTTTACTACTTTGGTGATGAATCGGGAGTTCAACTTCTCAGGTTCGATTTTCGACTACATGAAAGAGAATATTTTGTCTAAACAAAACAAGAGTGTGATGTATCCCCAGTTTCTTCAAATGATCTTAAATGATCTTAATCCTAATCTTCCAAAGAATCCAGATGTTGTCTTAATATTGAAGCACATGAATGAAGTCGCTGTTGGGAAGTTGCTAGTTTATCAGAAAAGAAAAGGAGCGAATGTGGCTCCTCCGGTTAAAGGTTTGATTGGCCATTTGGCAAAACCTGACTATGTAGCTCCAGCTGATGGTGCTTCTAGACATCCTGATAGTAGTAATGATGAACTGGAATATGATGAAAATGGTAACCCAGCCGAGGAAGATAAAAATGAAGAAGATGAGCAAGATGTACATGTCCAACAACCAGTAGAACAACAACCTGCTGCTTTTGTACCTATGCAACAATAACAACAACCTGAGCAAGTTCAACAAGATCCAGATGTTTCTGAAAGAAATGATGATGTGGCTGGTTCTAAAGATGTTTATGAAGATGATGATGATGAAAGTTCTTCTGATACGAGTTCTGACTCTGGGGAATATGTGGAAATTTTGCATAATACCAGAGGTGTTAGGGTGAAGAAAGGTTCTAAAGCTCATCTGGCTTATCTGGCTTCAAGAAATGAAGATATATCTAGATTTGAGCATTTATCAAAAAGGTCTGCTGATAGAGAAGATGATGATGATCCATCTTATACTCCATCAATGGAAGAATCAACAAGATAGACTATGACTGCTGATAAAGGAAAAGCCCCAATGGTCGCTACTGGCAAGCGTGTGAAACATATGTCAAGACCGAAGATGATGGTCAAACAGGGCTCGTTCCTTGCTGATACTAGAAGGGCTGGTAGCAGTCCGCCTAGCAAGAAGCAAAAAGTTGCTTCAAAGTCTTCCATTCCAAGTCAGCCAACCACCAAATCTGCAAATGTTCAAAGTTCTAGTATTCCACCTGTTAGAAAGTTGATTGTCAGAAATTCATCAACTTCTGCTTCTGCATCAACTGCTGCTTCTCCTCCAACATCAACAATATCATCTACTGACTTAAAGCTTGCTTTGCATCAAACTCGACTTGATGAGTTAGAGTCTACCAATCGTCAACAAGCTAATGAAATTCAAGGATTGAAGAATACTGTGAAAGAGTTGATATCTCGTGATCAGTCAAAGGATCATGAGATTGCTCGACTTCAACAAATCTCTCTTTCTCTGGGTGAGCAGCTAAATCGTTTGTTAAAAGCTTTACCTGCTCAGGGGGAGATGAGACCGAATCCTGAAGAGGCTTGCAGAGAAGATGACGATGTGTCAAGATATTTGAATGATACGGATGACCCGGAAGGAGGTGTCGGTGGAGATGGTTCTGGTGTTTCTGGTGCAGCTGGAACATCTGCTGCTGCATCCCAGGGGGAGTCGACTGGTAAAGATGTTTATGATGTGACTCTGATTACAAGAGTTTCAATTGAACAAGGAGAACTTCTGCATCGATATTCAAAAGAGCAACTTGCTGCGATATATGCTCTAAATATTGAAGATGTTGATAAGGTTCCTTTTGCTGAGCCTCACAGAGAAGAAGATTCAGACGATGAGTTTGTATATGAAGAGGAGCATGTAGAAGTTGAGGATATGACTGCTGAAGAATATCCAGATGATCCGAAGGTTTATGGGAATTTTACCGATAATGATCAGTCTGGAGGATTCAATTTCTTTGCAAAAGATGATGAGGAAGAAGGTGAAAAGGAGTTAAAGAAGACAGAAGCTGAGAAACAATTTGCACAATCTGAAACTGCTGAACCTGATAGTTTTTCTGAAGAACAAGAGAAAAGAAGACTTTTTGATGAATGGATGAAGGAACAAAGGTCGAAGAAGATACCTGTGGTGAAGCCTACAAAATCTGTTGATTAGAAGATATTTTTTGAAAACAGAGGTGTAGCCACTGGTAATATTATCAGTTGGATGTTCGACTCACAGCTCAAGTGTTATGCTATCAAGAAAGAATTTGGCATTATCTACTTGAAGAACGCAAAAAGATTTGATACTTTACCAGTTTGTGATGTGAGAGAATTATCTAGAAAACCATTCATGAATTATGGTGAACATCCATCGGCCGAATTCTTCAGAAACAAGTTGCTTGAAGAATGTCAGAAGCGATTCAGATTTCTAAATCCTCAAAGGCCGAATTATACTGATCATCCAACCGATATTCATCCGAAAACTGGAAGAGCAGTGGTGGTATTAAAGTACAAAAAGCCTATTCAACTCAAGAAGATACCTTTGAAAAGGCTAGAACAGAATTTCATCAAGACTTTGAGGTGGTGGTACTATGATGAGTATACGGGAGAAGCAGTGATTGTTGTCAAGGAAGAGAACAAGGTGGCTAGGATTTTTAATCCTATGTGGTTGATAAATCTATCTGAAGCTGATATCGACAAGCTCTATCACAACAAAATTCTATACAAGGCTGAGGATGCTGAGCAAGCCTTGCAGTTTCAAAGAGTGATCAGAGTTTGCTATGATTTCGGGATTCATGCTAGAAATAACCGAAGACAGTATTGGAATGAGATGAAGACAAAAGCTTCTGAAGACTAGCATAAGACAAGGGGGAGTTTGTTAGAACATGTTATGATGTCTAATGCTAGGTCTAGGTGTTTTGTCTATGTATTAGTTGTCTTGTAAGTTCTGGCCCCAGCGTACCAGTGGACGGACCAGGTGGTACGCAGCCACGGACCATCTGGTACGTGGGTTAATTGGTACGCCGGGCATAATCATATAAATAGTTTAAGCTCTTGTGTTTGAGAGTAGTTGTGAGAGTTGAGTTCTTAACTGTGTGTAATCTGTAGTGTTTTGCTATCTATTAAAACACGATATGGATCATTTCCAGTATCATAGAAAGATAGAGACGGAGAAATCTAGTCATTTATTGTGTCAAATGGTTACACCGAAGGAGTATACATCAATGAAGCTTGGGAAAGGTTGGACAGACCTCTCCTCTCAACACAAAGAGAAATGACTAGAAAATCTAAATTGTACAGCTAAGCTTCACCTATTTATAGGTGTTCATGCCCAACGTACCAGACTACCCAACGTACCATTTGGTACGCTTCATGGTACGTTGGCAACCTAGCTATTTCAACAATCTAGAAAATTACATAATTCGCACAGTAATGACCACACCCGGAACATGCTCTAACAAATTCCCCCTTGGACATTACTGTCGAATGTAGGTCTTTATCTTCCAGCAATCGTCATCAGTCGGTCTGCTACATCTTGAAATCTCGAACTTCAGCAAACTCCCCTTGGACTGAATATCAGGCATGCAGGAAACAGTTCGAATCTTGTACAATCTCCACAACCAACAATGTTCCCCCTATCTTCAAGCACAACCATCCAATTGGAACCAACATATATGATAATGGTTCACTTTATCAATTGTTACCCGGAAACTTATAAAGACATCCACGAACATCACTGCATGTTGACAACAATTCATAATCTTCACAAACTTGTAATACATTCTGATCTTTATGTAAACCAACACGATCAGCATCTTCAATCATAGAAATTCCCCCTCGGCATGAAATTCATCCCAATATATAACTCCGGTAAACGCATATCTCGTTGTAGACTGGAACCACACAAAGTCTTCACAACTCAAGAAAGTATTGGGCATATGACAGAGAGTTCCAAACCATAATCGAAAACTTTGACATATCGGGTTGCACGAACATCAGAATACATCACCTTTCCATGAAGATCACAAATTACCATCATCCCTAAACTGATTGCTATTGAATATTCACATTTTTCGTTTTTCATCAAATAAAACTTTACTTTGAAATTTTCAAGGGTCCCAATTTTCCCCCTAAACATGTGACATATTCAATTCCCGATTCCAACCCTGCAAGCAATATGTTCTTCAAGTAGCTCGCAATGGAATCACATATTTTATGTTTGTGTAGAAAGATAATCTCCGACAAACGTTTCAAAGTAATCACACCCCAGTTTCATAATCTCTGTCCATCATCAAAAACTTGTTTTTGAATATATGCCCATCATCAAAAACCATGACTACCCACAAACATCTTTCAAAAATTCGACGACTAACTCATGATAAGCATCG
Organism: Deinandra increscens subsp. villosa; assembly: GCA_039602395.1. NCBI lineage: Eukaryota > Viridiplantae > Streptophyta > Magnoliopsida > Asterales > Asteraceae > Deinandra > Deinandra increscens. Next base: position 9,343 of record JBCNJP010012053.1, read on the forward strand.
AAATCTGGTAACTCTTCATCATAGGTTCTCACATCAATCGAATCAAGGGTAAACCAGATAACTGATTTCTTATTTGAAATTCCCATGACCTCTCCCCATTCTTGAAACTACCCCCAGATGTGTATTACGGATTAACGAGGGTTTGGGGGCAGTGCCCCTGAGAAGCGGGGTCCAAGGGGCGGCAGCCCCTGGTGGGGTCCAAGGGGCAGAGCCCCGTGGATGGGATCGAGCCATTTGGTACGGTGTACCATTTGGTCGGTGTAACTGTTGCGTACCAAGCATAACCGCTCCGGACCACTATGGTATGTTCGATGAAGATTCACATGCGTACCACCAGAGAACCATGGTACGACAGAAGAACACACTAGTACGGTGGTTGAAGATTGCCTTGGGTACCACCAGCGTACCAGTTGATGTACCATCACTCAAAAACGCAAAAATCTTCAGTTTTACTCCAGATTTAGAATTCGTCGAATTTTTTCACTCAATCACTCATATTAGGTGCGAAACTGACTCAGAAAAGCTTCGGTTTATCAAAAATCAATCTAAAACTCACTGAATCTCACCTAATTGAACCTTTTAACGTCTCAAAAACTTCAAAAACAGAAATAGGATCTGGAAATTGAGCCAACGGCTCTGATACCACTGTTAAAACACGATACGGATTGTTTCCAGATCATAGAAAGATAGAGACGGAGAAATCTAGTCATTTATTGTGTTAAATGGTTACACCAAAGGAGTATACATCAATGAAGCTCGGGAGAGGTTGGACAGACCTCTCCTCTCAACACAAAGACAAATGACCAGAAAATCAAAATTGTACAGCTAAGCTTCACCTATTATAGGTGTTCATGCCCAACGTACCAGACTACCCATCGTACCATTTGGTACGCTGCAGTGTACCATTTGGTACGCTTCATGGTACGTTGGCAACCTAGCTATTTCAACAATCTAGAAAATTACATAATTCGCATAGTAATGACCATACCCGGAACATACTCTACCAAGTAGATACCCTTGCCATTGTCAAGTAGTCTAGCATTCACCGATAGCTCGGGTCTGTTCCTGCTTAGTCATGTCTAGGACCTACTAGGTCAATCTATCAACCCAATTGTAACCGCTTCACAACTCTAGGACCGTTAGGGCCATACCTATCCTAACCCTTCGACCAGTTATGAGTTAAGCCACCGATAAGTCGGGACCCAGCCTAGGGCACTTTATATACCATAACCTTATTAGGGTACTTCACCATGGACCAGTAGTAACCATGCAGGGCGTGTCTATAATCCTAAACGTGGACATATCCATAGGAACTAGGTAGGCCTTGTCTTAGGACCCCAGTTCATCCCAGAGATAAGTCAGAACGCATTACTGATACACCTGTCAAACCTAAGTTGGAGGAGCCATGCCTAAGTGATCCTTTACCAAATATCTGTTTTCCAAACAACATTTTAATTACTGTCATTTTCAGTTTTCTAAATTAAAATCAATTTCCAAAACAAAACAAAAACCGGCTAAATTATAAATCGACTGTTTACAACAAGTTCGTGTCCCTAAGGTTCGACAACCCGGTGTTTAGCAATACTGTGCTATGCACGACAGGTATACTTTCCCTAGTGTGTTGGTATAGTTCCCTGGTGAATAACCAGTTCTATAAATTTAAAATTTGATAGTGTGGGACCCCACTTTTTATATACACTAAACCACACACCAAGTTTTTGGCACCGTTGCCCGGAGACGCGGTAACATTTCAAATAGTCAAAATTTGTAGTTTAGCCAAAATTTATAATCCTGCAACGCGCTGGTGTACGCGACGGAGTTCTCAATCTGAGCTACTCATACCTTTCGATGAACCCGAACGAGAGTTTCGACGCAGACGTCAGCAGCAGAGGCAAAAGATGGGCGATCAGCCATGAAGAACACTTTCCTCTTACACGAAGCCGAGCTTGGCGGGAGCAAGCCCAAGCATCGTAGTACCCGTTGGTACTGAGGCCTACACAATTCCATCTCATGTCATCACCATGATCAAGAACTCGGTCCAATTCGATGGACTGATCGAAGAAGATCCTAATGCACATATCAGGGCCTTTATTGAGGTGTGCGACACGTTCAAGCTTCCGAATCTGACGAACGACCAGGCCAAGCTACGCCTGTTCCCATTCTCACTTTGATTAAAAGCCAAGGCGTGGCTAGACGGACAAACCGCAGGATCAATAACCACCTGGAACGATCTTGCGGAGAAGTTCCTTTATCGATTCTTCCCTCCTGGCAAGACAGCCAAACTGTGCGGAAAGATCTACGCTTATCAACAAGACCAAGGAGAATCGTTCTTTAAAACTTGGGAGCGTTTCAAAGAACTACTGGGAAAATGTCCTAACCACGGGTTGGAGCTTTACCAACAAGTCCAAACATTCTACAATGGGCTTAGCCCACAAACCCGTCAGTTAGTTGACATTACTGCTAGAGGAGCACTCGGCGAGAAGACTGTTGAAGAGGTCGAGAAACTACTAGAGGAGATGGACCTCAATGACTACCAATACCCCTCGATCCGAAGCAGCGTTCCACTCAAGGCATGGGTACATCGGTACAGTTAAGATACTATGGTGGTCGCTCAATTAGAAGCATTATCGAAGAAGTTCGACACTCTCTGCAAGGTAGTCTTGCCACAGACGACAGAGCCACAAGATTGTGAGATATGCGGAGAAGCACATAGGTAGTCTTGCCACAGACGACAGAGCCACAAGATTGTGAGATATGTGGGTCAAGGACAGAGAGGTCCAGTTTATGGGGATCGATACAACTCTTCCTGGAAGAACCACGCAGGGTTCAGCTACAAGAACCAAGCAGGCAGCTCAAACCCACCTGGATTTGCAGCCAAACCTCAGCCGCCTCAGGGGCAAGAGCGAGAACCCACGATGCGAGAGATGATGACAGAAATGTACTCCTACACGAAGAAGAGAGATCAAGAAATCAACTCTCAGTTCCAGAAGCATGACCAGGAGATGGCGAAGATCAACCATCAGCTACAAATCCAACTGGCATCCCAGAAATCATTAGAGTGTCAAGTGGGTCAAATCGTGCAATCACTCTCAGGGAGACCACAAGGCGGACTGCCATCAAATACCGAAGGAAACCCTAAGGGGTTTGCAAATGCAGTCATGACGCGCAGCGGGAAGTCAACTCAAGAAGTGCCAGTGACTCAAGACACGCCTGCAGAGGAGCCCAAAGAAACCACCAAGGATGAGCCTGGACCAGAAGAACCACAAATCCCAGCAGAGAAGCCCAAGCTCAAGGAGTACAAGCCTAGGATACCGTATCCTGAGAGGCTCAAAAAGGAAAAGATGGAAGAGCAGCACGGTAAATTCCTTCCGTTATTCAAGAAACTCCACATCAACCTTCATTTCGTGGAAGCTCTGGCATCAATGCCCAAATATGCCAAGTTCCTAAAAGATCTTCTTAGCAATAAGAAGAAACTTGAAGATCTATCCATAGTAACTCTCGATGAACAGTGCTCCGCAGTTCTCCAACAAAAGTTCCCTGCTAATATGAGAGAGTCAGGGAGTTTTCACGATTCCCTGCCTGATAGGTAACACACTCGTTAGCAACGCCCTGGCCGATCTAGGGGCCAGTATTATTCTGATGCCGTATTCAGTCTACGAAAGACTGAACCTGGGTGAACCCACGCCTACTCGCATGACACTTCAACTCGCTGATCGATCAGTGAAGTACCCCAGGGGCATAGTAGAGAACCTGTTGGTGAAAGTCGGTCATTTCGTCTTCCCTGTCGATTTCGTCATTTTGGATATGGACGAAGATGAGCATATCCCGCTAATTTTAGGAAAACCGTTTCTGGCCACATCTCGTGCTATCATCGATGTCTATGATGGGAAGCTCACACTAAGAATGGGCAATGAAGCTGTCACTCTTAACATTCAAGATTCTATGAAACGCCGAGCCAGCCAAGATGACACTTGCTATTTCCTCGACTCTATCATGACCACTGTTGGAAGCATGCTACACAATATATGCGGAAAGGATCAAGAAGACTCCCAGACCCTCAATAACACTTATCAAGAAGTGGGGATGGTAGTAGCCGTCAGCTTCAATGAGGAAGCAGGATTCGAGCATGAACACAAGGAAACGGTCGTCGAAGAGGCTCCACTTGAGGTAAAACCACTTCCATCGCATTTTGAATATGCCTTTCTAGATGACCAAGGCAAGCGACCTGTGATTATAGCCTCCCACCTCGAAGCCAATCAAAAGCAAAATCTTTTGGAGGTTCTGAAAAAGCATCAGCAAGCCATAGCCAGGAAGATATCTGACATCAAAGGGATAAATCCAGCCTTCTGCACTCACAAGATTCTGATGTAGGACGATGTCAAACCTGTGGCACAACATCAACGGAGGTTAAACCAAAACATGCAGGAAGTTGAAAAGAAGGAGGTAATCAAGCTCATGGACGCATGACTCATCTACCTAATCTCAGATTCCAAATGGGTGAGCCCAGTGCAAGTCGTGCCAAAAAAGGGTGGCATAACGGTAGTCACCAATGAAAAGAATGAATTGGTCCCCACCCGCACCGTGACTGGGTGGTGAGTATGCATCGACTATAGAAAGTTAAATGACACTACTCGTAAAGACCACTTCCCTCTCCCTTCATAGACTAGATGCTGGAAAGGTTGTCTAGAAAGCAGTATTACTGCTTTCTTGACGGGTTCTCAAGGTACTTTCAGATTCCCATTTCTCCAGAGGATCAAGAAAAGACAACGTTCACATGCCCTATTTGAACCTTTGCTTATAGGCATATGCCCTTTGGGATCTGCAATGCGCCTGCAACCTTTCAACGATGTATGGTCACCATTTTCAGCGAAATGATCAAGGATTCCATGGAGGTCTTCATAGATGACTTTTCAGTCTATGGGGACTCATTTGAGACATGCTTGAAAAACCTCGACAGAATGATGGCCAGGTGCGAGAAACAAATTTGGTGCTCAATTGGGAAAACTGCCATGTCATGGTCACTGAGGGTATCGTGCTTGGTCACAAAATTTCCAAAGCAGGGATTGAGGTAGACAGAGCGAAAATCAAAACAATCAGCAAAAGT
>JBCNJP010012054.1:0-14445 GCA_039602395.1 Deinandra increscens subsp. villosa
GTATACATCAGTAAAAGTAAAATATTCATGGGTGTCGGCCGAACCCCATGACAACATAGTAGGTCCGCCACTGCCTATCAGGTGTGGGGGGCTTGGATTATATTCAGCAGTCGAGGCTTCCTCGTATGCCTTTGTGGCATCAAGGGCGCAATATTGGGTGCTTCAAGATCATATCTTGAGGGGCAGTGGGATTTGTGGCATGGACTCTGATTATGAGTGCGCGTTGGACCGTCTTCGGGATGTTACTCTAGACTTTGGCTTCAACGGTTTCACTAACAAGGACACCACCCATCTAAAGCCCAACATGAGTAACCTTTTTTGGTAAAATTGTGCAAGAGATGGAAACGCAATTTGACATGACCTCCAGACAAAAAGCCATTTTTGGATGTCTACAACGCCACATGCCCAAGATTTCCTTCGGGTTATCCCTATTGACGGGTTGGGCCAGCACATGTCACCAGTGGAATACCGTGCTATTCTCAAATACCGCCTTATGATTCCCATTTTCCCGGCAGATGAGAAATGCCGTGTTTGTCGCAAGGCGTGCTTGAATTCGTTTGGGGAGCTTGTCGTCCATTGCAGAGAGTTCCCCAGGTTCAAATATTGACACGACTTGGTTATGGATGTTCTCTTCGACATATTCAAGCGTGCGGGGATTTCGGCTAAGAAAGAAGCTTCGTTCAACTTCTTGACGGACCCATCTAATGGTGATCAACTCTTAGACCGGCAGAATCTTGGTCTTTGGATGGAATGGGGGTGGGGGGTGGGGGGGACATGCATGCTTGGATCTAACTGGGGTCCCCCCTCTTGTGGGCTTGGGAGTTGGTGAGTTCAAGGTGGGTCAGGCGGCTTCTAAAGCTGTTGTGGGGAAAGTAAACAAGCACGAGAAAGCGTTCCTTGAAAATCAACATGTGTTTGTTCCTTTTGCTTTTGACATCTTTGGCTTCCTCGCCCATCAGGTCGTTGAAACTCTGAGTAGAGTCTAATGGGTCATGCATGGTAATGTTGTGATCCCTGGTTCTATGAATTTTGTTTTCACACAGCTTAGTTTTGCTATTCAGAAAGGTTTGACGGCGCAGCTTGTTGCCCGCCTCCCTTGCATGTTGGAGTAATTTGTATTTTGGATCCTCTTTTGATTTTATTTAATATAAAAAGTATTTTTCTGGAAAAAAAAATATATATTACTGTGTAAGGGAAATATTGGGTCATTTAAAAAGAGGGAGGCAATATGGTCATCTAAAGACTTAAACGCCCGTATAGATGCACATTAGATATGTGTAGGCTATACACCCTACGGATGCGGGTAGGCCATACGTCCATATAGCATATAGCTATACACCATTATTGAATCATACACTCGTACTCCAAGAGAGTTATACAGCCATATAGAGGACATATTTTCTTTCACTCTTTCATATATGGTTGTATAAGCAAAGGTTTGTACTTAAAATCTAGTGATGCAAGTTTAAATTTTCTCTCATAAGACCATCAACAACGCGGGCCCGTAGGAAGGAGGAGCCGAGGGGGAGGAGAATTCGTTGGGCATGCTGAAGGAGGAGTGTTGGGGGTGGTGCACGTAAGGAATCAAATCCGTGGAGACGTGCGCTATATTTTTCTATCCTCTCTCTCTCTCTTTCTCTCACACACACACACACACACACACATATATATATATATATACTATCTTATAAAGCATCTCTTTTTCTTAATCTCTTAATTTCTTAATCTCTTAAGAGGTACAAGGCTTTATGCATGATGTACAAATGGTTAAGCATGATTTACAAACCATTCACCTTTCTGCAGGAGAAAGAGATTGAAATTCAAATTTGAATTTCAAAATTTATCCAACTTTACTTTATACGGATCTGATTTCTGGGATATTTTTTTGTCTTTCTTTTCACCTTTCTGCAGGAGCAGGAGTACAAGACCCCATGCCTCCTACTCTCTTTCCCATGTCTCTCTTCTCTCTCTCTCAAAATACAGTCTCTCATATTCCCCTTCTTTCTCAAGTTGCAGAGAATCAAACCCGTTTCAGGTATGTTAGATTTGAAATTTGAATGACATTCGAATCCCCGCTCTCTAATTTCCAAATCTCTTCACTCAATCGCCGTGAGTTGTTGTGTTTGTAGGTTTGTTGAAGCATCCCAAACCCAATCGCTGGTTCCGCTCTACCGATTAGAAAAAAATCACCGCTTCTTTAAGCTCTGATGTTTAAACATTGATGTTGTTGCTATTGTTCTGTTCAACGATGATTATTGGCGTTTTTGTCTCCGCTAGATCTAGATTCATGATGTTTGTTTTTAAAGGAATTGAACCAGATCTGTACGTCCCTTTATAGCAGCAATTCAAATTTCAAAAAACCCTAGATCTGGTACAAGTGCATACGCTGACTCTTTCCCGTCTCTCAGGTTTTTTAGTTCGGTCCATCTTCTCCAGTGTGCCATCTGGTTTTCTCAACCCATCGAGACAACGATGCTCATTCATCTTCTTAGCCGTCTCTCTCAATCTTCAAAGATGTCGCTAATTACGATCCATCACTAATCGTCGCCGTCTCTCTCAATTTCACATGTAAGGTTTCGTTGATTTTTACCTTTTCATACTCATATTGTATAAGTTTTGAAGATTCTTTGCTTCTTAAGTTGGGTTTTGTTCAAATTTTTCTGGGTATTTGATGTTTAAACTTTTATTTTGTTTAGTGTTTTGGGTCAAAAGGTTTATGGCTGCTACTTTATGTGGTTTGTGTAGGGGTATACATCTACTCTATGGCTGCTACTTCAATTAGAAGCCACCAAAACTCATAAGGTATGTGATTTCTTTCTGATCTGGTGTTTCAAAGCTTGTAGACTTTCGAATTAGTATCTTTCGTTGTGAATTTTCTGGAAAAAAATCGTCTTACGATCATATGTTTCCATTACGTTTACAGCGCCTGAAATTCTGCCAAGGGTTCTTAGTTGTTCTATAATGTTTAGGAATGTTGATGATTCGAAGTTGATGATAATGCTTTTAAGAGTGTTCTTAAGTTAACTAGATTAGAATTGAATAGAGTCTACAATCTTAGACTCCATGTGCGTCCCTGTTTTCATTTTGTACTCCTGAATTTTGCTTAATTGAGATGGAGAATAGTTTTGAGGAATCTGTTATATATATACGAGATGTTTACCACCCCGCGCGTTGCTGCGGGGTTGAATTTTTATACTGAACGAAAGTCAAAAAGTTAAGTGGTCTAAAATGCAAAAGTTTAAAAGTCTCGTGGTGAAAGTATAAAACTATAGAAGTATACTAAAAGCGAAAATAGAAAAGTTAAAAGTTTCATGGCAAAAGTAGAAGACAAAAAAACTTAAAACAAAAATAAAAACTTTAAAAGTTGGAGGGTTAAAAAGTTAAGGAGTATAAAACGTAAAAGTCTAAAAGTCTCGTGGTGAAAGTATAAAACTATAAAAGTATACTAAAAACGAAAGTACAAGAGTTTAAGTTTCGTGGTCAAAGTAGAAGAAAACAAAACTTAAAACAAAAAAGAACTTTAAAAGTTATAGGGTAGAAAAGTTAAGGGGTATAAAACGTAAAAGTCTAAAAGTCTTGTAGTGAAAGAATAAATTATAAAAATATACTAAAAACGAAAGTAGAAAAGTTAAAAGTTTCGTGGCCAAAGTAGAAGACAACAAAACTTAAAACAAAATAAACTTTAAAAGTTAAAGGATACAAAACGTAAGAGTATGAAACATATGTGGTCAAACTATGAAAACCAAAAGTTTACTATTTCGTTAAAAAAACAAATTGTAAAAGTTTAGAGGGTAGAAAGCGTCAAAGCCCTAAAGTATTGTGGCCAAACTATAAGAAATGAAAAGTATACTATTAATCTTCAAAATTTTATTGTTATATATATAATTAATAATGTTTGCATTGAGGGAAATCAGCTTGCAGTGGTTGAGAAATCTGTTATATATATATTGATGTTTACAATTATTATATACTTGGCATGTCCTTTCCTGGTATGCAACTGGTCTTGTTGTTTTCCAACGGAATTGCTCACATAAAAAGCAACAGCAACCCCAATACCAGTTGTATCAATCATCTTTCAACGGGACTTTGCAACCTTGTTATGTTGAACTTTTAGATGTTGATGATTACCCTTTTTTCCTCTAAGCTCTGGGCTTTCAACAAAGTACACCAAAAACATCAAAGGTATTATAAATAACGCCCTATGAATTACACCGCACGACTGCATTACAAATAATACCCTATGAATTGCTGCCGCCGCAACGCGCGGGTATTCCCCTAAATATATATATATATATATATATATATATATATATATATATATATATAGGGAAAAGATAAATTGGAACCCACCTTGAGTTGGAGAATCGTTGGAACCCGGTCAAAAACGCGGTAAAAAAAATGTTTTTTTTTTCTGAATTTTTTTATGGTGGTTCTTTATGTTATAAACTACCGTTAAATGAAAAAAAATCAAAAAAACGCCTAGTAGATTTTCAGTTACGAAAAAAGTTACATCTGTAACTTTTATGCATATATTTGCAGTTACGCAAAAGTTACATGTGTAACCTAGACATTTTTGATATTTTTTTAAAAAAAAATCTAGTAGGCGGTTTTTTTTTATTTTTTTTTCATTTAAGAGTAGTTTATAACATAAAGAACCACCATAAAAAAATGAAGAGAAAAAACATTTTTTTAACCGCGTTTTTGACCGGGTTCCAACGATTCTCCAACTCAAAATGGGTTCCAAAATACCCCAACCCTATATATATATATATATATATATATATATATATATATATATAGAGGGTGAGATTCATTGTAGACCCCTTTAAAAAGTGTAGACCCATAGACCCCCTATATTATTCTATAAAACTCACTAAAAAATTATAAAACTCAGTGCTGTTGAATTTGGTTTTTTTTTTTTTACTTTTATTTTGTATTTTTTTATGCGATAAGTTTTTAAAAAGCAAAAAGAAAACCTATAAAGTTGTTGGAAACATTGAAATATAATTGTTGTTAAAAAAATTATTGGACACTAGATATTCATTTTAATCTTAATTTTTGTTTGTTAATTTAATATGTCATATTTTTATCTTTGTAGTTTAATTTAGGGTTTATTTCTAATGTTTTTAGTTTTTTTTTTATTTTTAATTTTTTTAATTTGAGATTACAATTTTCAGTGAGTTTTATAGAACGACGATTTTTAAAGTTGCACTGAGTTTTAAAAACAATGAGTTTTAAACACAACACTGAGTTTTAAACTTAATAGTGAGTTTTATAATTTTCATTGAGTTCTATAGAACATCAATTTTTAAAGTTGTAGTGAGTTTTAAACACAACAATGAGTTTTAAAACTTAGCACTGAGTTTTATAATTTTTAGTGAGTTTTATAAAACAATTATATTTCAATGTCTTGAACAACTTTTAAGGTTTTCTTTTTGGTTTTTAAAAACTTGTCACATAAAAGAATATAAAATAGAAATAAAAAAAACCAAATTCAAAAGCAATAAGTTTTATAATTTTTAGTGAGTTTTATAGAACAATATAGGGGGTCTATGTGTCCACACTTTTTAAGGGGGTCTACAATGAACTTTTGCCTATATATATATATATATATATATATATATATATATATATATAGGAATGAGAACTAATAATAACCCCCTCTTATAGTAATAACCAAATAACTCCATCTTAGTGGTTGGATCAAAAAGCTGGTGCTATGGATGAGTGCCAAGTGGCACTGACTTGTTTTCTTTTTCTTTTTTAATTGAAAGGGTATAAGTGGTATTTTAACCAAAAGAAAAAGTACCACCCCCATTTTTAAAACGGCTATAACATTTTTATCCGAAGTCAGTTTTTTATAAAAATTATACCATTAAACTCGCCTCATTTTTACCTTTAATTCGGATGTGGTCTCGACTTTTTTTGAAACTTTTTTTTTCAAACGTCTGTATTAACATCAATGCAAGAATACAAGGGAACCGATTGTCACAAGAGTTGAGTTGTTTATCCGTTTATTCATCAACCAAATAGGGGGAGATTGTTGGGAATTTCCGAGGTCGACGAGTTCGAGATTTGGTGTGATGAAACTCAACTTACCACTTACCGTTTAACCGTTCGCGCAACACGGTGAAGTTCATGACTCGAGACTCTCATTAACCGAAGACATGGCATTAGTGACTTTATTATTTATTGTAACATTATGTATTTGTCACTAGTTACTAGTTGTTGGTTATTTACTAGTTTGTCATTGTTAGGTTAGTATATATAGTCTTTCTCATGTGAAAGACTAAGTATGTATGAGTGTATGAGTAAGAGAGCTTAGTCATGTATCTTTGAAGTTGTGTGTGGTTCATGAACACTTGTTCATGAACCTAGCATGTGTGGGATAGGTAAATGTAAGCATTCGGTTATATTTATTAACTTATCTTCATCTTGTTTATCACTACTTCTATATTATCCTCATCATCATCATCACATCTCAAACACCATTGTTGAAGAACCGGTACTTATGTTCTTCTTGGTGTTTATATTTGTTATACAAAGACGAAGCTCACAAAGTCTCTGATCCGCTTCCGCTGTGCCATCGGGGTTTGGCTTGGCTCACCGACCCCGGTTTCTACAAATCGGTAATATTAACAAGCAATATTCAAATATTCATTCAACAAACTTGACGAATAAAGAATAACGCAAAATATAGAAACAGTTAATTACAGATGAGATTAAATGGCACATTGTTGTCTGACTACTGAGAGCCGATTGTTAAAAAATATCACTCCTAAAGCATGACAAAAAACGATATGTGTTTTGGTTGATTCTTGATCTTATGATGGGTCTAAACCTCTAACCATCTCAAAACATGGATTAGAAAGAGAAAAGAGTTACACGTAAATGAATATTCCACCTTTTACATTCATTAAAACGAAGTCCTCCCAAAGCCCTGATGCACTAAACAACTGCACAATTTGAATGAGTAATAAAGGGAATTTTTAATTTATATATATATATATATATATATATATATATATATATATATATAGGGTGAGGTTCATTGTAGACACTTTCGCATGTGAAATAGCTCTTTTTCACATGTGAAAGTTTCTAATTAATGAGAAAAAAGAAAAAAAGAAAAAAGAAAATTAATCACAACCATTAGATCAAGAGATCTAATGGTGAAAAAGGGTGTCTACCTGTCTACACTTATGGGGGTGTCTACAATGAACTTTTCACTATATATATATATATATATATATATATATATATATATATATATATATATATATATATGGTGAGGTTCATTGTAGACACTTTCGCATGTGAAATAGCTCTTTTTCACATGTGAAAGTTTCTAATTAATGAGAAAAAAGAAAAAAAGAAAAAAGAAAATTAATCACAACCATTAGATCAAGAGATCTAATGGTGAAAAGGGTGTCTACCTGTCTACACTTATGAGAGTGTCTACAATGAACTTTTCACTATATATATATATATATATATATATATATATATATATATATATATATATATATAGGTAAAAGATCCGTGTAGACCCCTTATTTTTTGTAGACCCCGTAGACCCCTTATAAAACTCATTAAAACTCACTAAAAATAAAACTCAGTTTTGTTAATTTAGTTTTTTTTATTTGCGATAAGCTTTTAAGAACAAAAAAAGACAATTAAAAAAAAGAAAAATAAAAAACATTAAAAATTGAACATTTTAAGACAATGAGTTTTAAAAATCAATGAGTTTAAAACTCAATAAACTCAATAAAACTCAGTGTTGCGTTTAAAACTCATTATTTTAAAACTCATTGTCTTAAAATGTTCGATTTTTAATGTTTTTTGTTTTTTTTAATTTATTTATTTATTTTTTTGGTTCTTAAAAGCTTATCGTAATAAAAAAAAACAAAATTTACAATACTGAGTTTTATTTTTATTGAGTTTTATAGGGGTCTACGGGGTCTACAAAATTTAAGGGGTCTACACGGAACCCTTCCCTATATATATATAGGGAGAGGATCATTTGAGAACCAATTGGGTTTGAGAACTAAAAAGAACTAATTTGAGCCACAAGTTTATTACATGTATCCCCCCTCACATGAATTGTAGTGGTCCTCCCCTGAAATTTGTGGTTGAGATTTAGTTCTCAAAAGTTCTCAAAACAAAAAGTTCTCATTTGAACCTAACCCTATATATATATATATATATATATATATATATATATATAGGGAAGGGTTCATTGTAGACCCCATAAAAAATGTAGAACCTGTAGACCCTATTATTAACCATTAGATCTTGAAACACGCGACTATTTACTAGAGGGGTAAGATCGTCATAAACCTTTCTTAAATCACACCTCCTACTTTCTTTGAAACATCTGATCGGAGAAACCAACCCAACTCCATCCACCGGAGGACCACAGGAGAGCCGATGACACACACCGGAGAAACACCGTCTACACCGGAGAACAACCATCGAATGGATTCAGATCAAGAAGCGTGTTCGGAGATACAAATAACTCAGGATCGGATGATAAAAAAAGGTAATCAAACTCGATCTTACTCAGATTTATTAAACCCTAGTTTAAACTCAAGGCTAGAACTTGTATATAAACTCACGAATTCCATAGATTGTATTGACGTTCTTCTCGATTTGTTAAGTAAAATCAGCATATATGTATGAAAGATTGCTTGTTGAAAATCTTTTTAATCTTCAACATTATTTCTGTTTTAAATCCATAAATTGTATGCTTCTCGTTGAATTTTTGTTTCTAAAGTAGTCTACAGTGAGTTTTTAAACTCATTGCAAAATTAACTGGTTTTAAAAACTCAAAGAAAATAAATGTACCAACAATTGCTATTTGAGATGATGATCAGTTTCAAAGTAGAAAGAAGGGTCGTGATTATATTACTATGAAAGACGCACCTTTACAGCTATCTTAGAAGGGTATTTTCCATTCAATCCAGAGTCAGTACAAACAGAGTCAGCACAAACTTTGACTTTATCATCGCTGAGTTTTGGTCTTGCCTTCCTGACATCATCTAGACATTAACAAAGATTTAGTCTAAAAATTGCAATGAGTTTAGAACCATTAAGTTTTAAATACACACTAGAAAATGAGTTTTATTTAAAGCTCACTACAAGGTTACATATGTATATAAGTGAACATAGTTTAAAACAGTAAACTCATATTAAAATGCATATAAAAGTGATTAAATCATCTATAGTTTAATGTGAGTTTTAGTCGGAGTCATAAAATTCTAGAAGTAAACTTAGTTTAAAACATGTTGATTCTATCTTATTTGATTGTAGCAACTGTGTCATTAACTTTGTTACTGTGAGTTTAGTAACTTTGTTACTATTTGTTACTATTAAACCTATTATTTCAACTTATAGATTAAACTATAAATATCTTATACAAAAAAATGCAACTATAGAGTTCAAGAAAGATTGATATTTATCGTAATTTAAAGGCTATGAGATAGTGAGTTATCAGATGACTATTTTATAAACTTGAGTTGTTATATAAGTTTCGCTAAGATGCACCATGAGATAAACTTGAGTTAATTGACTTGCATCATAATAGCTTAAATAACTTCATTATTATAGTTTATACATTGAAAACTCTCCAGTGAGTTTAATTTGAACAATGATGAGTTTATTTTAAAGCTCAAGTTTTAAGTGATTTGTAAGGTAGTATGTGTAGGTATAAACAAGTCAAAATGATTATATTTTAATCTACTATATTGTGTGAGTAACCCTTTCCATTTGTTTTGGGTTTATTATAGGTATCATCAAGATACTAAAAAAGTATGGCAAACGAACAGGTGGATTACTGCGTGTTCATTTTACACAACTCGCCCTTCATCAACCATTTTTCACTATAGAACCACTTACAAGATTAGTCCACGAGCGTGAGGAGAATCTGGACCTCCTCTTATTTTTAGAAGCTGAAGTAGTTGAATCTACTAGTAGCAGCTAAACAAATGCGGGGACTAGTGACGATAATGCGATTGCGCCATTGTCAGTTGGAGAGGGTGGTTCTCATGTGTAGATGCAATCAGAACTATAAAGGGTCTTAAGAAAGAAAGTTTTACTTCAAATGCGTTACCGTTTGCATCTATTTTGGCCAATTAGAACCAAATTGTGATGAACCTCACGCTCCATAAATTTGTCACTGGGATAGTATAATGTTTGTGTGATTTGTATTGAACGTTGGTGCAAGTTTCTATTTGGTATTGATCTTTGTGTTTATGATGTAAAGAACATATCTTTAGAAAGGATAAATATTTTGATGATTGTTCGACGTGCTTATATTCATTTTGAAATTCATTGCTCCCAATTATGGTGAGTTTAAAACTCACTACTCAATTTTAAAACTCACTGTAAATTTTAAAACTCACTACTCAGTGAGTTTTATTTAGAGGTGAGTTTTAAACTATAGGAGCTCAAATTAAAGCTAACTATATATTTGAGTCTTAAAACTCATTGGAAACTTGGTTGAATTTTAAAACTCATTTAAAAAATCTAAAGGCAATAAAGTTAAAACTCAAGTTTTTAGTGAGTTTTAAGTCTCACTTGAGAACTAGAACTCATTTAAAAACAGTGAACTAATTAAAACTCACGAAACAATTAGTGTTTTGACATATCCCACTTTAATATTAGTGCATTGATTCAATAACAATTAGTTTAATCAGTGAGTTTTAATATTAGTGTTGTGACATATTAATTCTGCTCAGTTTTAAACTCACTGCTCTCAATTATGGTGAACTTAAAACTCACTCCTTAATTTTAAAACTCACTGCTGAATTTAAAACTCACTGCAAATTATAAACTCAATAGTGAGTTCTAATACTAAGCAGTGAGTTTTAAACTCAACAGTGAGTTTTAAAGTCGGCGGTGAGTTTTAAAATTTAGAGGTGAGTTTTATAATTTGTAGTGAGCTTTAAACTCATTTAATGCAAAATTATAACCAATACGAGACTTCGTAGTGAGTTTTATGTGAATTTAAGTTAAAACTCATTTAGTGCAAAATTGTAAATGAAAAAGAAAGAACTAAATATCTTAAAGTAGGATGATTTGATATATTTTGCTTTTTTTTAAATTAAAAAATCAAAAAAATTATAAAATTCACCACAAACTTAATCAAATGATTTCTAAAACTCACTGTTTTAAAGTTCACTACTTTGTCTTGTTAAACTCACTACAAACTTAACCAGATGATTTCTAAAACGCATTGTTCTGGTGTTCTTAAAAAAGTTATAATTCTTGACTTGTTAAAAGTCAATTTGAATTAAACTCATCTAGTATTAAAACTCGATGTCTAATACACATAATCATATAAACAACAAAAAGAGAAGTTAATAACACCTAAAAAAGAAATTAAGTATTGAATCAATGTCTCATACATCAAAAGAAATAAAAAAAAATCACTATCTAATCTAGGATTTAAGCATAGATGATGTTTGTTTATACTAAAACTCACTATAATTGGTTAAAACTATACATCCCAGTAAAAATACTGAACTCATATTAAAACAACATTCTTTACTTCATCTTCTTTCAATGTTCTTCAACTTCATCTTCTTCCATTTCATATTCCGACTCTTGTACTTCAACTTCATCTTCTTCATTTTCTACTTCATCTTCATCTTCTTCAGCCTCTACTTCATCTTCATCATCATCTTCTTCAATTAGTTCACCACCTACATCAATTACTTCTTTGAAAGAAAACTCAATGCAATTTATATATAAGATTCTCTACAATTTAAAACTAACTGTTGAGTTCAAAAACATAGAGTTTTAAAACTCACTACAAATTATAAAACTCCCACTTTAAAACTCACTACAAATTATAAAACTCACTATTGAGTTTAAAAATCATTGTTGTGTATAAAACTCACTGTTTTTTTAACTCACTTCAAACTTTAAAAATCGACGTTCTATAAAACTCACTTCAAACTCCTATTTTTAAAGCTCGCTACAAATTATAAAACTCACTGTTATGTTTAAAACTCACTACAAACCTTAAAAATCAATGTTCTATAAAACTCACTGGAAATTATAAAACTCATTGCTAAGCCTTAAAGCTCGCTGATTTTTAAACACACAACAAACTTTAAAAATCGGTGTTATATAAAACTCATTGAAAATTATAAAACTCACTACAAACATAAAAAATTGATGTTCTATAAAACTCACTGTTTTTCAAATTTTATACATAAACTCTTTTTTTAAAACTCACTACAAATTATAAAACTCACTATTGTGTGTTTAAACTCACTACAAATTTAAAACTTACTCATTGTTGTGTTTAAAACTCACTATTTCATAACTCTAAAAATCGATGTTCTATGAAACTCGATGTTTTTTTAATTTTATGTATTAAACTCCTGTTTCAAAACTCACTAATAAATATAAACTCACTGTTTTTTAAATTTTATGTATTAAACTCCTTTTTAAAACTCACTACTAATTATAAACTCACTCTTGAGTTTAAAACTCATTATTCATTAAACTCACTACAACCTTTAAATATTGATGTTCTATAAAATTCACTGTTGAGTTGAAAACTAACTAAAAATTATAACACTCATTGCTAAGTTTTAAAACTCACTATTGAGTTTAAAACTCACTTCTTTTAAAACTCATTCTTCTATAAAACGCAACAGTGAGTTTTTAACTTGACTTATAAAATGTGCTATAAAACTCAAGAGTTAGTTTTAACTTGAGTTGTAACTTTAACACTCTTCAATGAGTTTAACAAACTTAGTTGAGATCGATATTGGACCAAGAATACATGCATGTAGTGATTGTACCTGGACCCATTTGGATGTTCTTCCATTTACCGGATCTATCTTATGCAAAGAAGATGCGTAGATCTACTCCTGAGTTCCTCCATTTTATAAGGTGCGGTTAGAATATGTACAATGAGTTTTATAATTTACAATGAGTTTTTCTTTAAAAGAAGTGAGTTTTATAATTTACAGTGAGTTTTAAAATTAGTGGATTTTATAATTGAGTTTCATAGTTTATAGTGAGTTTTATTACTCAAAAGTGAGTTTTATAATTTACAATGAGTTTAAACACACTGCAATCTTGATTTAAAAAATACAAGGAGTTTTATTTTTAAAGTGAGTTAAAAAAAAGCGAGTTTTAAACTGAACAGTGAGCTTTAAAAATCAACGGTGAGTTTTATAACTAACGGTGGTTCTTTTTTGTTAAATGAGTTTTATAATTTACACTAAGTTTTAAACTCACTGCAATCTTGAACTTATGTTTTATAATCTTGATCTAAAAAAAATTAGTTTTTTTTTCTTTCTAAATGAGTTTTAAACTCAACAGTGAGTTTTAAAAAAAATGAGTTTTAAACTCAACAGTGAGTTTTAAAAAAATGAGTTTTAAACTCAACAGTGAGTTTTAAAAAAATGAGTTTTAAACTCAACAGTGAGTTTTAAACTAAACAGTAATTTTTATATAATTTGCAGTGAGTTTTAAAATCAATAGTGAGTTTTTATAAATGAGTTTTACAATTTACAATGAGTTTTAAACTCACTACAATCTTAAACTTCTTTGTCAAAAAAAACACATTTTTGTAAATTAAAAAAAGGAACAGTTGTTGAAAGGGAGAGAGTCTTAAATTGAGTTAAGAGAACATGAAAATTTTGCTTTTAGTCGTTTTTTTTCTTTCTTTTGTTTGTTTTTTTGTTACAGTTGACATGAGACTAATTATGCAGGTTTGATTATTTAAAATTGTTGAATAGCAAATTTTGTATACCGAGACATTAGAAGCTGATTGTTAAGACTCATAATCTCAACGATCAGATGATCGGTATAAGCAAGTCCAAACACTCCCTAATAATGGAAAAAAAGTAGGTGAATTTTATCATCATTAAGAATACCTGGTTGAAACCATCAATGTTTGCCAGCCTTGCTTTAGTAGAAAGTCTTGTTGCTACTATCTTTTGTAGGGATATGATCATGTAATAGTAAGCGTATGTCCAGAAATTATTTAAGCCTACGGGGTCACACGTCTAGACACCAAATGTATCAATATTAATTAATGGTTAATTAATGTTTATCACGAACATTTAACGAGGTTTCGTTAAAAACTGACAGTTAATTGTTAACAGGGGTGTTAGTTGTAATTAGAGAGAGTTATAATTGGATTATAATTGAGAGGAGGATGAGGATAAGGCCTCTAGGCCGATTTCGATCTAGGGCTCTTATGCCTATCCCTTTGCTTGTTTATCAAGTATTTTAAACCTATATATAGACCCTCTGGGTTTAAGGTTTATGTACTGCATTTATCTGATAAAGGTGCAAACCTAAAACCTCTCTCTTTTCTCTCTAATTTTCGGCAACAAGAAAAACCCTAGGGGTTTCGATTTCTTGTGTGGTTCGACCAAGCTACTTCATCAAGAGGAGTTCGTGATCAAGTGCTAG
>JBCNJP010012055.1:0-14445 GCA_039602395.1 Deinandra increscens subsp. villosa
TTATGGAAAGAGAGGAACAACATGGTTTTTAATCACAAATCCCCTTCAGTGCATCGGGTGGTTTTTGAAATAAAATATTGAAGTTTCCTTTATCATGTAATGTTCCTCGTTGACGGCCTCTAGCTAGGGGTTTTTAGCCCGTTTTATTGCATTGCCGTTCCAAAAAACAAAAATATATTTCGCAATGCTTTTATATAATTATATTACCAGTTGATATGAGATTTTTCAGTTTTCAGCCCCTATCAACCCTATGCTGCTCTTCAGGCTGCACAGCCCATGGGCCGCCCTAGACACAATTGGAGACTATTTTCTTTCAACTTGCCCATCTTGATTTTTTGGAAACAAAATTGGCTTTTCCGGCTTTTTTTTTTGGACATACTAAACAATTAGAGCTAGTGTGAAAAAAAGAAAACCAAACACCACTCTCATGAAAATCTACATGTTTTTTTTTTCAAGTCATACTAAACAATTAGAGTTGTTAAAAAAAACCCGTGACTCGTGGCTCATTAAAAAAAAGCTAGTAAAAAGGTCGTTTGAAATCGGCTCGTTTGCATACAAGCCAAGCCAAGCCGTCTTGGTCTGTTAACTAACTGGGCTCGAGCCAAAGTCATCTCAGTTCGTGGTTTGTTCATTAGCTCGCTCTTTGGTTTGCTTGTCTGGCTCATATAACTTTAGGTACATAGATATAACTAAAAAATATTGAAAATTATAATATAACTATGGATGTAATATGTGATTGGTACGACTCAGCCCCACATCCCACCTAAACCAAATTGCCTTAAACCCCTAATTTACGGATCCATATTCACGACGCCTCCCAATTCTCATTATTAATCCCAAAACTCCATTGTCTCTATTCCAAACTCCATTGTCTCTATTCCGTTCATTTCTTGTTGATTATCTTTACTTTTATATATTTACTAGTGACCGGTGATTATTATTAGAACTTGGTTATGTGTTAAACTTTACATTATAAGTTTTGTAGTTTATAAATTTATCATTATGTTAAAATATTAGTTTTTGTTTTTATATCAGTTTGTATCAAAAGTAAAAAAAATAAAATAAAACAAGCCGGCTTAATAAGCCATAAGATGACTTGAGTAGTTGAGTTTTTAACAAACCGAGCCTGAACACTGTAACTCGACTCGACTCAACTCACTTACAGCGCTATAAACAATCGGTTATTCTAATGGAAATTCTACTCTCTTGTCCAGACGGCCACACAAGTGTGTGAGGCTGTTCTTATTTAAATCCTGAAAATCTGGCATATTTAGCAAATTAATAATCCATAAAAAATGTTTATTATTTTCGATACTCGAGGCCTTAATTGTTGACATTAATGCCATTCAACTTAATCATAAATTAAATGTTTGCATCAAATGAGATGAGACCATTAAAGTCAAATTGATACACATACCAAAATTGTCAGTCTTCCATGCATATGGTTCTGCGAAGATTCATACTCAAATTCTTAATATCTTCTTGTACCTGCTGCTTCACTTCTATTGCTGTCGGGAAGCATTAATTATTAGGGTCACAGATTTAAAAATATATATATATTTTTTAACGGCATTTACCTTTTAACAGCAAGCTGTTTTTTTTTTATAGATTTTAATTTTATACAATATATATAAGGAAAAAAAAGAATGACCATGTTGATCATTTCTAGGCCCACTTAATTACGATTTTAACGACCGTTAGTTTACCGAGCTAACCAAACTTTGTTACGTCATCATATACGGTCTTGACGACCGTAGTTACGGTCTTGACGATCATAAGTCGATCTGTTTCCCAAAAAATAATGTCGTGTCAAACCTAGCGATGTCAAATTAACAATCGCTGTATTTAACCCAGTATTCAATAATGTAGTTATTGAAGAATGAATCGTAAACCATGGAATCATGTCAAATTAACAATCTATAACCTTTATTTTTCATTTTTTTTCCTCGATTCATTCTTCAATAACCTTTCTAGTTCTAGTTCTATTTTCATTCAAAATCAATTAACACCAAGCAAATTCACACGAAGGAATTGATGACTACTTACACAATTTTATGCAAATAGACATGTCGGAGAAGATGACTGGAGAAGGTTCCAGCGAACATTTTTGGGAACGGTCGTCAAGACCGTACGTGGTGACGTGGCAAACTGTGGTTGGCTCGGTGGACCAACTGTCATCAAAACCACAGTTTAGTGGCTATTTTAAGGAAAAAAAGTTTAAGCAGGGGCTATTTTGGTCCCAAGAATGATCAACACGGCTATTCTTGTCTTTTTCCCATAAATATATCACATCTATGATCTACCTCTTATAGCATTTGAGTTCATAATCTTTTGGTTACGGAAAAACTTCAAAATCGCAAAAAACCTTGTTTAAATATCTCCGTTTCCATTTATAACGTGTTTGATGATCGTAGGAGAACGTCAAAAGCGCACACTCTTGGTGAAAATCGGCACTCGAATGTTGAAATGTGATTTCTGGTTAATCGGTTTAGATGATTTTTTTTAACGAATTATAGTTGCCCAACACTAGGATAAAGAAATTATATAAAGTTGTAACTTTGGATTAACCCGGTTTGATCCACAATGGTGGTTTAGGGTATATTGTATACATTTAGCATCGTGCGTCGAATGACAAATGGATCATCTTGCATATGCTTCAAGTCATTCTTGAGCTTGAATCTCAATATATGCAAAATTTGTCCTATTGTTATGTTCACAAAACGAAACGGGCAATTGGCATCTTTACATGAAGTAGTATACAAATCCATGATTAAATTGATAGGCATGAGATAGACCCTAATTAACCTCGTGCAGCTTTTAGTACTAAACTCTGATTTAAACTAAAGCCAAAACTCTAACATGTTACAAGTTACATGTACAACTTTTTTTATGTAAGTAGTATGGAATCATGCATTATTGTTACAAAAATGGCTTTTCTAAACACCAAATGTGATTAGCATGTCAGTAGAGGCTAGCAACAAAAGTGTGAAACATGTTACATGAGTACTATTGTAATATATTTTTAGAAATTATTATTAGGATTGAGTTTACCGAGTCCAGTTAGGTTTTTAGTGTTTTTGTGATCTCTATATGTTAGTAACCCGTGTATTATACGTGCAGAATATATATTCATAATATTAGATAAATATAAAAGAAACAAATGATGATTAAAAATTTTGAAAATTATTATTGATATAATTTCTTATAATTTATTAAGTAATAATTTAATACATTTAAGAAATTTATTATGTTACAAGTTGTTGATTACTTTTCAAAAAAAATACTAAAATTATTGAGTAAATTAATCTAATATACATTAAATTTATCAAAATATTAAAATAAAAATTTAGTTTTGATAAAGTTGGTAATTAATCTTAATTGATTATTTACTAAATTGGTAATTGATTATAAGCTTGACATGTGGCGCTGATGATGTGGACCCTTTATAAATGAGACATGTGACACAAATTTTATTGTTTTATTAGGATTAAGATAACATATCTAATTAATAATATTCATTCAGTTATTTCATCATCTTATATGGTAACAGAGTCCTAGAGTCTTAGAATTCTGATTACCTTCTACGCAGAGCCACCACAGGAAAATACAAAACTCTCATCGTCGTCACCTGGTTAAATCCTAGACAGGGTGGCGTGTTGTCATTGTCACCGCCGCCTTATCTCAAACTTGTTCTTTGTTTAGTTTCTTAAATGTTTTTGTTTCTCATTTAAATAAAGCTTCCATTTCGATTTAAGATTCCGACTAATGTCATAAGAACCATGTCTTTCACCATTTACAAGCTTGTTAATAAATTACAACCAAATTGAAAATCACGTACGTGGTGAAAATAATTTACATTGCTAGTCTGGTTGGAATACAATACAAGATTATTTCGAAAATCTTGGCTAGTCGATTGTCGGGGGTGATAAATCAGATAATTAGTCCGGAGCAGTCTGCTTTCATCAAAGGTCGTCAAATATTAGATGGTCCTCTCATGCTTAATGAGATTGTTGACTGGTACATGCATAAAAAGAAAAGACTTCTCATCTTTAAAATCGATTTTGCCAAAGCATACGACTCGGTCTCGTGGGATTATCTTGATTCTATACTTGAGTTTATGGGATTCGGAGATAAATGGAGGACATGGGTGCGGGCGTGTCTCTCCTCGACTAGATCCTCGGTCCTGGTTAACGGGAGCCCTTCGGCAGAGTTTAACATTGGCAAAGGGCTTCGTCAAGGAGATCCAATAGCTCCCTTTCTTTTTATTTTAATCATGGAGGGCCTTCATGTTTTTATCGAAGATGCTATTGAAGCAGGCCTATTCAAAGGAATTCGGATTAGGGACGTCAATTTGTCCCATCTCTTCTATGCTGATGATGCAATCTTTATTGGTCATTGGTCTGTTGATCATGTTAAGAATATTGTCAAAATTCTTAAGATTTTTCACTTGGCTTCGGGTCTTTCGATTAACATACATAAAATCTTTTATTTATGGTGTTGGCGTTTCTCCGGAGGAATCATCGCACATGGCTAACATTACAGGTTGTAAATCGGACAAACTCCCTTTCTTGTATCTCGGTATCCCTGTTGGTAAGAACATGTCTCGAATTCATAATTGGGATCCCATCATTGACAAATTCAAAAAACGTCTTAGTAAGTGGAAACGAAACCTGCTTTCAATCGGTGGTAGAGCCACTCTAGTTTCCTCGGTCTTGGGATCACTTGGTTCTTACTACTTCTCGTTGTTTCCTCTTCCTGCAAAAGTCAATAAAACTTTGGAATCCTTACGTTCAAAATTCTTTTGGGGCTTCGATGAAAAAGAAAGAAAAGCTTCTTGGGTGAAATGGTCTTTTACTATTGCAAGTAAAGACAAAGGTGGTCTCGGGATCAGAAGTCTTCTTTCCATGAATCTGGCCCTCATTTATAAGTGGCGTTGGAGATTTGTTTCTTCTAGTGATGCTCTCTGGGTTCGCATGATTAAGGCTATACATGGACACAATATAGATAATCGACGTGGAGGTAATTTTCCTAGTACTTGGCATCGCATTCTCAAGTCGTGTGATTCATGTCATTTGCGAAATCTATTACCTGCTAGCGCGATTCGAAAAACTGTGGGTATTGGTAATGATACAAAATTTTGGAAAGACGTGTGGTTAGAGGAAAGTCCCCTCCAATTTCGTTTTCCTCGGTTATTCGCGTTATCTCTCAACAAGGATGGTCTCATCAGTAACTATCGTGACGGGACTTCTTGGTCTTGGTTTTGGCGTAGAGACATTCGGGGGGGAGTTGAATCGGAACAATTCATGGCTTTGTCTAATCTGATATCTAGCATCTCTTTGAGTAACGACAACGATAAATGGAGTTGGTCCTTAGACGGCGAATTGGATTTCTTGGTTAAGTCGGTCCGGAAACATATCGATCGTGAGTATCTTCCTGTAGGTGACTATCCTACCCGTTGGGTGAAGTTTGTCCCAAAAAAGGTGAACATTGTTGTTTGGAGAATGTTTCTGGACCGATTACCTACACGTCTTAATCTCTCTAAACGTGGATTCGAAATTGATACGATTCTTTGTCCCATTTGCAATGCTTGTGTTGAATCTAATAATCACATATTCGGAGAATGCAAGTTTTATCTGAAAATTCTGACTCGTCTATCAGCCTGGTTAGATTTGGAATGGACTATGCCGGTTGATCCTCATTCGTTTTATAAAAATATTGAAGATGATACGAAGCTTTCCAGGATCAAGAAAGATGTTGTGTTCACCATCATTTACACAACATGGTGGATTATTTGGAAAAATCGGAATCTTCATGTTTTCCAATCAAGTAAACTTAGGAACGGCGGTATCTTCGATTCTATTGTTTTGAGTTCGTTTTCTTGGTATTCTTCTAGGAATCATAAAGTTAAGATACGTTGGAATGATTGGATGATTAATCCTTTATTGTATTTGTAATTTTTGCTCTTTTCTGAGCTTTTTTAATATATATTTTACTGCCGTTCCAAAAAAATATATATAAAAGATCCAAGAAAATGTTTAGAGAGTATACAAAGTCTTTCTAAAAAATGATAAAAGATCCAAAAAAATGTAGAGAGTTTATTAAATCTCTCTAGAGAATAAAATTAAGAGAGTTTATCAAGTTCCTCTAAATAAAATATTTCAAGAGTTTGAAGGTATGTTTTGGTGTATCTAGCAATCAAGAAATATGTATTTAGAGTGAAAGTAATACCACCACCGAGCTCCCTTGGTGGTGTCCTTGGTGACTTTGGTGAGCTTGGAAAGTACACCATAATCCACCTCATTTCATCGAGCTTGGTGAGCTCCCTCGGTAGATTTTCACCGAGCAAAACCAATTCACCCCTCTCTATCTCTCTTCCAACCTCTCTCTCTCTAACTTTTTCTATTATTTAATATTAAAAAAGTGTTTGGTGGTGTGGGTGGTATTATTTAGGTAAAGTGTGAGGAGTTTGGGATGATGATATGACAAAAAAAAGGAGTTTGATGGAGATATTACTATTAACATTACGGTGAACCCAAAGTTATAATAACCATCTTTGAATTTAAAGTTGAAACAAGTATCTTGAGTTTAACAGATTTAATACAAATCGACAAATCGTGACTTGAAACACCGCATAACACCAATCCATTCAACATAATTTTAAGGTGAAACACGTATTTAACTCATAACACACATATTCTTCATTCATAACTATATTTTATTTAAAAAATTAACAAAATTTCCAATATATTTAAGGTACTAATACTAGAGCATTTACATCAGCTTCTTTATATTGTAAATATCTTCAAATTTTAAACAAAATATAAAAATGTCAACTTTTTCTCCTACATTAACATTATAAATTTGAACCTTATACTTAAAATTTTATGGGATAATTATAAAGAGTTGGTAAATATGCAAATCCATTATATATATATATATATATATATATATATATATATAGGGTGAGGTTCATTGTAGACACTTTCGCATGTGAAATAGCTCTTTTTCACATGTGAAAGTTTCTAATTAATGAGAAAAAAGAAAAAAAGAAAAAAGAAAATTAATCACAACCATTAGATCAAGAGATCTAATGGTGAAAAAGGGTGTCTACCTGTCTACACTTATGGGGGTGTCTACAATGAACTTTTCACTATATATATATATATATATATATATATATATATATATAGGGTAGGGTTCATTGTAGACCCCTAAAAAATTATAGACCCCATAGACCCCCTTAGACCCCTTTGTAGCCATCTGATCTTAAAAATTATACGGAGGGGGTAAGATCGTCATAAAATTTACACAAAATAAGTTAACACGTTCGAACTCATCGACCATTTACCAATTTCCGACTCATAAACCCTAAACGAAAACTTCAGTCTCCTCAATCGGCGATCCTAAATCCGCCATCGCACCTCCAAAATCCACCATCGCATCTCCGATTATCAACCCTCAAACCCTCATAAATCCGTCATGACACCATCGCATCTCCGATTATCAACCTTTAAACCCTCCTAAATCTATCATCGCACCATCGCATCTCCGATTATCAATAACCGAACTTCCTAAAATCTGCATCGCATCTACGATTACCTTCAAAAAATCACATATGCAATGGATCCAGAAGCACTTAATCCAGATGTAAAAGTCAATTCCGATCATAACTCAGCAAATGAAAAAGGTAAACCTAATCGTTCTTCACATCTCTTGATTTGAATATGTTGTTCATTAACAAAATGAAAAGTCACTGTAATTTAGGATCCTAAGGTTCTTCACCCATAAGAAGCTTGTAACATGATATGTGTGTGTTCAGGAGAAACATAATTGTTGGTTTATTATTATGATTTAATTACTAGTGAGTTTTAATTTCTAGTGAGTTTTAATTTCTAGTGAGTTTTAAATATTGGTTTGTTAGTTTGTAAGATGATATGTATGTGTTCAGAAGAAACATAATTGGTGGTTTATTACTAGTGAGTTTTAATTTGGTTTGTAACTGTTAGTTTGTAAGATTGGTTTTAAAAGCTCAATGAGTTATGTTTGGTTTAAAAGACAAAGTATAAACTATAAAATGCAGTGAGTTTTATTAGTCAGTGAGTTTTATTTAGTCAGTGAGTTTTAATAGTCATTGAGTTTTAATACTTAGGGATTTTTAAAATTCAGTGAGTAACTAATATGAGTTTTTGTTATTTTCATTATTTAGGTTCTTTACAGTGAGTTTTATTACATTGAGTTTTATAAAACATTCTGGCAGATGAAGCTTTATGCTGTTCTTCATCACTAACAGAATTTAGTTTTAATTTGTTGTGAGTTTTATATACAATGAGTATTATTGTTCAGTGAGTGTTAAAAGTCATTTAGTTTTTAAAAGTATAAATTATATTGGTTTATTCAGTGAGTCTTATTCAAACGGTTTATGTAGTGGACCAATGATTTAATAGTGAGTTTTTAGAAGTATAAAGTATACTGGTTTATGCAGTGAGTTTTACGAGGTTGTTTAATTGAGGGTGAGTTTTATGTAGTGAGTATTATATGCATTGCTTAATAGAGACTTTTAAAAATCGCTTTTAGGGTCAGTTCTTGGCACGTTTGGTCAGGCAAGACAATTAGGTGGAGTTATACTTGGAAGTCAACCTAATTCAAGCAGTGGTGGATTTGCCACTTTGTCATCAGTAGGTGTTGGCGGTTTTGCTGCTGTAGCCACAGAAAGCGGTGGTTTTGATGCTGTAGGTACAGGCGGTGGTGGACTTGGTGTATTGGCATCTGGTAACAGCTTATCCTACAACTTTTAATTCTATCATGTTTATGGACCTATAGACATCAAAGTAACAATGAGTTTTATGATTTAAAACTAGATAAAACTTAATGAGTTTAAATCATTTACTTGATAATGTTATAACACTCACTTAAAAAAACACACTGCTAACTTATAGTTTTATTTTTAGAGTCAATTTGGATTAAATTAAACTCACCAAAACCATTAATTTTAGAATTATAGTAAGTTTCAAACTAAAAGAAGTGATTGTTAAACGTCACTAGTGATAATATACCTTTTCCTTAAATTCTATAATCTATTCTGAGTTTTAATTGTTAGTTTGTCATATTGTGAACTTGATTAAAAACTCAATGATTATTATAATCAGTGAGTTTTAAAACTTAGTGAGTATTAAATGAAAGTGTTTAGTAATAATAAAACTCAGTGAGTCTTAAACTAAGATTTTTAATAAAAGTAAATATAGTAAGTTTTAAATCTCAAGTGAGTTTTAAGAATTTCATTGAGTTTTATTCAGCGAGTATTACTATGTTGTTTCGTTTCATGGGTTTTAATAGAAAACTCACTATCGTGGATAAAACTAACTATTGAGTTTAAAACTCACTGCGATTTATAAAACCCACATTTGAGTTTAAAACTCACTGTTAAGTTTTATAATCTCATTGTTGAGTTTAAAACTCACTGTTAAGTTTTATAATCAATAATTTGAAATAAAATAGAAGCGCATTTTGTTCAAATTAAATGTTGCCATGATTGTTGTTTTCACAACTGATTTTCAAAAAATAAATGATTTATTGGACAATATGAGTGAGTTTAATTTGGACGATGATGACTTTATTTTTAAAGCTCAAATTTTAAGTGATTTTTTAAGATAGTTTATTGAAGCTTAAGTTTTCAGTGAGTGTTATTCAGTGGTGAATTTTAAACTGTAGTGAGTTTCATACTAAAACTTACTGGAAACTTGAGTCTTAAAACTCATTGGAAACTTGGAAACTTGAGTCTTAAAACTCATTGGAAACTTGGTTGATGTATAAAACTCACTAAAAACATCTAAATGTAATAAAATCAAAACTCAAGTTTATCAATGAGTTTTAAGCCTTGTGAGTAAATTCTCATATTAGCCTTGTAAGTAAATTCTTATATTAGCCTTGTGAGTTTTAATATTAGTGATTTGTAGCCTTGTAAATTAATTCTCGTATTAGTGAGTTTTAATATTAATAAGAACAGTGATAATAAATAGCTTAATTTCTAATAGATTCCTAATATTTTACTCAGATTAATGGCACTTTTCCAACTATTAACAACAAGGATCACTTAAGGTTAGCAGTTGAAGATCTTAATATCTGCCAGTCTACTGTTGTGTTTAAAGCAGTAAGTTTTATAGGAACTCTTTAAAAGAAAACTCACTGCAAATTATAAAACTCACCCTTGACTTTAGAACTCACCGTTGAGTTTTAAATCTCATTGTGTTTTAAAACTTAATCTTCTATAAAACTCAACATAGTTTTAACTTGACTTATAAAACTCACAATGTTCTACAGAACTCAAAGGTTAATTTTAACTTGAGTTGTAATTTTAACACTCTCCGGTGAAAATAATATCTCCCTAGAAAATGAAGACTCACTACAACAGAATATTCATAGATGGATTTCATAACTCACTGCAAATTATAAAACTCATTGTTGACTTTAAGACTCGCTCGTTGAGTTTTAAACTCGACAATGAGTTTTAAATTTGCAGTGAGTTTTAAACTCGACAATGAGTTTTAAATTTGCAGTGAGTTTTAAAATCGACAATAAGTTTTAAATTTCCTGTGAGTTTTAAAGTCGACAATGAGTTTTAAATTTGCAGTGAGTTTTAAAACCGTTGAGTTCTGTTTTGAAAATATACATTAATAGGTAATTGGTTCGCAATAGGCCAGTCTGGGTTTTAAGAAAACCGATTGTGGAAATAAGAAGTATGTTGAATGAAAACCGATCGTTGAGATATATGTAAAATAACTAACCATCCCCACCTCTAAGGAAGGAGACGACGAGTTAACTGTTTGATTTTGCTGATATCTTCAAGTCCCAAACATTTACAAAACAGAACATAGCCCATTTGGCCTGTTGGAAATAGAACCCAGCCTAATCAGTTGAATACACTCATTTATAGGTAAACAGTTCAAAAGATATTCAGATGGTTAATATTAATTGATGTTTGTTGTCATTTGTGTAGGTGGGCAATTGTATATATGGCCCAGATGAATCCTCTCATAGTCCCAATTTTGAGCGAAGAAGGCGAATGCGGTATGTTGGCTTATGTAATTAAATAAGGACCAATTCCAAAGTAGGGAGACTTTTATTGCACAGGAAGCAAGTCATTATAACGACTATTCTTCAACCAGTTTTATGGCCAAAGACGGAAGAAAAATGTTTTAAAGCAAGTTCATTTTTCGTATAAGCGGGATCAGACCCAAATGGGTGAAGCTGCAGGTTGAAAAAGGTATATATTTTGCACACATTAGGGCTGCTTTGCTTTGTGTTCATTTTTGTTTGTGGCTTTTCTAGATTTCGTTAAGCCTATGTTTATACTTAGTGAGTTTTATAATCGGTGTTTTTTTATACTTAGTGAGCTTTATACTCAGTGAGTTTTATAATCGGTGTTTTTTATACTTAGTGAGCTTTATACTCAGTGAGTTATATAATCAGTGAGCTTTATGCTTTACCGAGTTTTATAATCACTGAGTTTTTTAAGTAACTGCGTTTTATAATCAATGAGTTTTATAACTCTATTGAATTAGTAGTGAGTTTAATTCACTGAGTTTTAACTTTTAAAACTCACTGAAATAGAGTTATAAAACTTAAGGATTATAAAACTCAGTTAGTTATAAATAAAACTCACTGAAATAGATCCAATTAAATCCGAGTTCCAATGAGTTTAATAAAACTTAGTTCTAATGATTATAAATCACTCAAAGATTATAAAACTCACTAAAGATTTAAAACTCACAAAGGATTGAAACCTCACTAAGGATTTAAACCTCACTAAGGATTTAAAACTCACTAAGGATTTAAACCTCACAGTTTGTTTAAAACTCACTAAGGATTTGAAACTCACAGTTGTTTAAAACTCGCTAAGGATTTAAAACTCGTGAATTGTTTAAAACTCACTAAGGATTTAAACTCATCAAGAATTTAAAACTCACAGTTTATTTAAAACTCACTAAGGATTTGAATCCTTAGTGAGTTTTAAACTCACAGTTTGTTTAAAACTCGCTAAGGATTTAAAACTCACGAATTGTTTAAAACTCACTAATGATTTAAAACGCACTAAGGATTTAAAACTCATCAAGAATTTAAAACTCACAGTTTACTCAAAACTCACTAAGGATTTAAAACTCACTGATGATTTAAAACTCATTAAGGAGTTTCAGCTTGCTTATTTACCAGATCCAAGCATGTCTTCCCAATAATCTTTTTTGCAGTATCGTTAAAAACTGTAGCCTTCATGTTGTTGTGTTATATTCAGTTGTAATGGTGATGCAATAGCTTTTTTATTCGTGGCACACACAAGTATATACATATTAATATTAATTTTATGGATCAGTTAATGACTACTTTTGTTTTGTTTGTTTTTTACCTGTAGGTTGGTTCCTCTAGTTTTTCATTGTTTTGTTATGGTTTTTGGCATTTATAAGTTTGTTGTGGTCAGGAGAAGGTTTGCCAGCTGAAGTGAGTTTTTAACAACTAAGTGAGTATGAATTGTTTTTATGTTGTGATCTAGGTATGATTAGTGAGTTTTAATTACTACATGACTCTTGGACCAAAGTAGTTGATATCTTAACAAACGGTCAAAGGGCAACTGACAGATGTAGAAAGCAAACAGCTTGGCGTTGCCAGGAAAGACAGCAACACCTATTTTGGCACTCCCAGCTTCTGATGGGTCCATTCAACCCGTTAGTGGAGATCCATTTGGTGCCTCGTTAAGTGTGCCTCCACCGGCTTATGTCCAAATGACAGATGTAGAAAGCAAACAACGGTTGCTGGTTCAAGAATAGATGGTTTGGCAACAGTATGCTAGAGATGGAATGCAAGGTCAGGGGAGTTTGGCCAATATCAATGGTGGTGGATATGTTGCTCCAGGACAACCACCCATGATGCCATACGGTTGTTACGCTTGTGAACGGATACAGATACTACCATCCTACTTATTGATATATGCTTCATGAATATTTACTCTTTTTATCTTTATCATATATTGCATTATTCAATTAATTCCTGCTAGTTTGCATTTCCACTGTATTGAGCTTTGTTGGCATTTTTGTTGTAATGTTAGAACACATGAATAACTAAATATTTTTAATTATTTGCTATTGAATCCGACTGTTATTTGTTGCTCTTTTTGTCTTTTATCGTGACGCTTGGTAGTAACACTCACTTAAAATTATAAATTTTTGTAATTATAAAACTCACTATTTTTAAAAGTCGATGTTATATAACACTCACTTAAAATTATAAAAACTCACTGCAACCTTGCATCTAAATTTGAGTTATAAAACTCATTGTTGTGTTTAAAACTCACTGTTTTAAAACTCACTATTTTTTAGAACTCACTACAGATTAAAACTCATTATAAATTATAAAACTCACTGTTTTTAAAACTTACTTTTATAACTCGACGTTTTTTAAAACTCACTATAAACTCATCGTTTTTTATAACTCACAGTTATCTTGGATAATTAGGATCACCAATATGTTGCATAAAACAAAATTACCAAAGATAATAAAATGGTAAGGCTCTTAAATAAGCAATCCCATAAGGAGGGTATGGGCAACCTCATGTAAACAAACTTATACCCTTTCAACTCCTCAAAATACTATCAACTCCTTAAAATCCTATCTCTTGAACCTAAACTCCTCAAAATCCTATCTCTTGAACCTAAACTCCTCAAAATCCTCAAAATCCTATCTCTTGAACCTAAACTGTTTGCATACCTAACTGAACAAACTCAAAATACTATCAACTCCTCAAAATCCTATCTCTTGAACCTAAACTGTTTGCATACCTTAATGAAGCCAATTTATTTGGCATTGCTACGGAAGCACTGCCTGCAGCACATAAGACCATATTTCTAGATCAAGCCATGGGAATTCCCACACACGTGATTGCCAAAAAAAAGATAAAAGAAAATCAATAATATGTTATTATATGACAACAACAAAAATTATTTAAAACAAACTATAAAAAGTTCATGAAAAAACTTGCATAACTAAAGATGATTAAGAAAAAATAATTTCAATTGAAAGCTCTAATTTAAGAATGATGAGCTTATAAACCATAGGTGCATACAGTACTTCGGTTTGACACAGATTGTTATGCCCCTTCAGATTTGTTAATTACTTTTGCTAAAATAACCTTTGCAACTAATAACTTTAATTCAATACAAAGCCTAAACTCTTATAGAATGACAGTTGCCAATTTATTGAAAATATAACATGGCATATAGCTAACTGTTATACCCTTTAAAGATCATGAAATCAAAGTATGAATGTTGTAGCTTGACAAACAGATAAACAGATAACTATGCCAACACAGAAAATGACGGAAATTCTACTTTGAAAATCTGAACATCACGCATTCAACAAATCAATCCTCGAATACGGTTTCATCTTCTATTTTAAAGTCGT
>JBCNJP010012056.1:0-14445 GCA_039602395.1 Deinandra increscens subsp. villosa
AACACTAAACATAACAAAGTCTGAAACTTGATCCAAATACATGATAGCAAGTAACGAAAATGAAGAAATCGAAAGAACCGGATAGCGTAATGTGATGGAATCTTGGTCTCCCGAAGCTTCGCCTTGATCCCAGCTCTCTTCTCCTCTGTAAATCGCCCTTAGTCGCTCTGAAATTCGTCTGGAAGTCGAAGTATATCGAATACAAACCCTAAAATCGATTTTATAGTCGAATTGCTCCTTTTGCGGGTTTTGAGGCTGTAGGCGTATCGCCTACTGCCTCATTTCTCCCAGGCGATACGCCTGGGACTTGCTACGCGACAGTTTAGTCGGTCAAACCGACTTTAAGCTCCGTTGACTTCTCCACATGCAAGCGTATCGCTTGCAGAATTCTCTTCACCAGGCGATACGCCTGGTGCTTGACTTTCAGCACTTCATATTTCTTCTCCTTTGAAAATCATGCAATCTTCACACTTGACCTCGGGAATCCACATAAAACCTGAAAAACTTGTGAACACATGAATAATCAACTCAAAGGCACAACTTGATTAAAAACAACTAAAACAAACCAAAACTGACTCAATTAGACTCAAATAACTAACAGAAGACTTAGGAAAACAGGATGTGTTTGCAACACATCATGTAATCATTGCCAGATATGTTTTTGATCGAATAGCTCAAGTTCCTGAATTACCACCTCATATGAAAACTGAAGCTTGCACTAGTGAATGTCTTAAACTTGTTAAGAGTTATAGACAACATAACTCGATTTTTCAAAAATCTTTCATTTTCAAACCCGGTCAAGCTGAAGTAGATATGAAGGAAACTTCTAATTTGCAAGTTAAAGAGGATATAATAGGCAAATTCAAAGTCACCACTACAGTCAAATCTTTAAAACGCAAGAAGAAAGTCCCAAAGAAATCTCAAGTGAACCAGAATGTAGAGTCTGACGGATCAAACAACTTAGAGACTCGGAAATCTGAAGATCATCACCTGATTGAAGTTCTGAACAGACTGAGTGTTGAAGATGTTGAACTGCTAGTGAATGAGTTGAATGTGCAAAATGAGGAAGCCAGATCAGAAATGCATCGAGCTGCCTCCACTTCAGCCAGATTTGAAAACCGAACTCATGATCAATTTTATGGTTTTTCAAATCAATTTAGACCTGTTGGTTGTCATTTCTGTGGGCAACTTGATCATACTGGTTGGGTTTGCGGCTACAATCCCTACTACAAGTACTATCACCAACCAACATTCGGTCAACACATGGGATGGAATTTCACTCATACTCCTTTGTATGGTTATGATCACTATGATAGTGGTTATGGATTTTATGATCCGTGGCCATCTGGAGTGAGGAAACCATATCGGAAGGAAATTACCCCTGAACCATCATCATTTGAGCAAGCACAATCCAATTTAATAATTGCTCAAAGAGTGACTTGTTCTAAAAGAAAGAAATGCAAACAAATTTGGGTTCCAAAACATCATCAGTTGAACCCAAAGTTGTTTCAAATGAATCGACCCTCAACGCAAAGGATCCAACTCCATGAGTTGTGTCCACATTTTAATAAATTTTTTTAATTTTTCAGGAGACACCAATATGTGAGACGTAAGTCGATCTGAGGAAGTTCTCCATTTTTATAAAAACAAAAACACAAAAAAAATTGAAAAACAAAAAAAAACCCCGAAACTAAAGTTTTATCAATTTAAGCATTGTTTGAGGGGGAATTCATTGAATTCTGGTCACTCGACTTGAGATATTCTGTGAAGTTTATTGTGTTTGTCTTGATATAGTGCAGGAATAGTTCCAGTGTCACTGATCCTGTTGTGAAGCATCAAACGAGGGTGAATAACAACTTTTTCTCCATGACTGTGCCGTTTGAAGCCTTACAAAATTATGTTGCTGATCAAATGAAGACCAAAGTGTTAAAGATTTTTCTTGCTGATCCTGAATTATCTTAGTTGCTGACTCGGTTGATCTCATGATGTCTTATTACACTCCATTCTTCTACTAATTGCATCATTACAGAGTCAACCTTACTGAACAGTTCCATATGCACAAGTTGTCAAGATTCTCAAAATTCTACACAAAGAGCTTCACTGTGTCATTCTCAAATCATGAGTGAAGGAGGATACTTTGATAAGGTAATTTGGACGATTAGTGTGGAAGATTTCATAAACAAAATACAAAATTTGAAAATTTGCAAAAATCACAAAAATATGTGTTTTTCTGTCTTGTTCTAATTTTCTTAAAATCAGAAAAGTCTTGTGTACACTATGGGGAATGATAGTACATCTACATGTATATGCCTTACCATGAATTTTCTTAGATTAGGTCAGATGAGATAGTGGTGAGGTGCTAAGTGTGTGTTTTTCATGGTGTAATCTCATATTCTCTCTAAACTCTTGTAATCCATTGTGAACTTGAATATAGCAATAAACATTGAGAATTTAAAGATTGTTCTACGTGTTCTTCATTGATTGTGTGATTGAGCTTCTTGATCGACCCGGATTCCGCACCCGGTTGGTCTCGTACTTGTGAGATTCTCGGATCTAAGAGGACCTAACAATATGACCAAGCATGGCTGCAAATTTAGTAAAATTGATAGAATACTGGTAAACCCCCCCCCCCCCCCCTTCCTGAATCTGTGGCCAGATGCATCTTTATTGGCCTTACCAAGAGAGCTCTCGGACCACTGTCCTTTAATCCTTAGCACCACCGTGCAGGATTTTGGTCTGGTCTCGTTTAAGTTTTTCAATTCCTGGGTCTCCATGCCCGGGTACACAGAATCTGTTTTGTAGGGGCTCAGATCTAGTATCTCGAACAGACTTGCTCCGGACAACGCACTCGCTCAAAGACTCAAAGAAGTTAAGAAATCACTCAAAGAATGGATCAAAGCTCAAAAAGAATCTCAGGATATGGAACTAAAAGTACTTAAAGACACAGTTGACGGGTTGGAACTTAAAGCTGAGACCATCGGTATAAATGATGAGGAAGCAAAAATGAGGGTGGACTCAATCAATAAAATCAAGGAATTTGAAGCCACAAAATCTAAGGAACTTATGCAGAAATCGAAAGTAAAGTGGCTTATAGAGGGGGACTAGAACAACTCCTTCTTCCATGGAATGTTGAGAAACAGGCTTTGCAAGAATCGACTGAATGGATTATGGGTCACCGCTCTGAGGATTATTAAAGATCTGGCTGAATCATTCTTTCACAACAAATTCCAGGGAACCAATTCTCCAACGGCCAAATTTTTACTCGGAAGAATTCAAGAAACTACCATCCTTGCAGGTGGATGATCTAGTGGCTGCTTTCTCCATAGAAGAAATAAAGGATGCGGTCTGGAACTGGGCTCAAACAAGGCCCCGGGGCCGGATGGTTTTGGCGGAAAATTCCTAAAGACTCATTGGGATGTTCTGGGCTCTTACTTCTTAGATATCCTGCAACATTTCCATCGGTTTGGGGCCATTTCACCAGGTTGCAACTCCTCCTTTATCACTCTCATTCCAAAAATCAAAGATCCCTCCTCCCTTTCTCAGTTCCGGCCTATTAGCCTCATTGGATGTATCTACAAAGTGATTGAATCAGTTCTATCGGATATGCTGAAAAAGTTTTGAATTCGATTATTAGTGACACACAATCGGTATATGTGGGAGGTAGATCTATTCTAGACGGGCCTTTAATTCTCAACGAAACTGTGGCATGGATCAAAGCTGCGAGGAAAAAAGGCAATGATTTTTAATGTAGACTTTGAAAAAGCCTTCGACTCAATCAATTGGAACTTCATTGAATCACTTTTAGACCAAATGGGTTTCCCTCCTCGATGGCTGATTTGGATGCGTGGATGTCTAGAATAGGCTCGCTCATCGGTAATTATCAACAGCTCGCTGATGGGCGAATTCCATCACTACAAGGGTGTAAGACAGGGTGATCCACTGTCTCCTTTCCTTTTTGTCATCGGAATGGAAGCCCTCCATTGTGTCATTCAAAAGGCAGTGACTGTGGGTAGATTCAAAGGTATTAAAACACCAAACGATGGCCCAACACTCTCTCATTTGTTTTACGCCGATGACTGTAAGGATCGAAATCTCTCCTCACGCGATATCAATGTCTAGCAAAAACCATGTGGAATCCGGTGTTACTAGATGATTCAAGCATAAACAATAAATCTATAGAAAAGATTATCAAAAGCACGAATTAACACAAACCGATTAGAAGCACTTGATTAAAGCTTGGTTGCAACACACTTGAAGAATTCAAAATTCTCCTTGAGAGAATTTCTATTACACCTTGAGAAAACAAAAAACCAACAACCCTAAATTGATTACTAGGAGTCCTATTTATAGGAGATGGTAAACTTGGAAAACAAGTTAACCTCCCTACCTAAAATAACTCCTAATTCCCGTATTTGAACCCTAAGGCCCATAAAACTCCCACTAAACATTGTTTAAATGAGCCCAAACGCATCTAAATTGGCCCAATGACCCAATATACCCATAACCCAACTTATTTTCACCTATTCTAACACATAGGCCTTCAGAATACTCCGCCAAGTGATGATTTAATACACAAGCCACAAATCTTGGTCCTTACAATCTTCCCTTGGCTTGTGCTATTAAATATCTTCTACTTTCAATCTTCAGACTTCAGTCTTCTCCTTGGCTTGAACATGGGTTGGTGAAGATTATTTTCTTGAACGATCTTCATTGGGCAGCAACGATCGAGTTCTGGGAGTTTTCTCTCAATCAGCATCAACTTGGACTTCAAATGACAAACAAGTAATGAGAGGAGGATTCTCAAGTACTTGCTCCTTCTTGAAACATGTCGAGTCCTTGCTGGATCATCAGTAACTGTCTTGACCAGCATGTAACTTCAGAGGGTAAAAATGTTGAAAACCCCTGTCTTAACATTCTTGAATTTCTTGACTTGAAACAATTCATGTTCTGGCTGCTCTGCATCTTTAGCTTCTTTATGATCTTTGGAAGCTTCTCTTAAAAAACCAACAAACTTCCCCTAAGCATAGGGTAAGTCCTTTTCCGGCTGGTTCTTCAACTTGATCAGCAGCAGAGTTCTTGCTTTGATCAACTGAGTCCTTGATTTTTTTTTCATGAGTTGTTTTTTTTTTCACTTAACCTGTCAAGCACAACATGGAACAAACACTAACCAGACAATGATGACTGGTTATCGGGTTAGCATTACTTAACCAAACAACTTTCCCTGAACCCGAGGACTCTTTTTATTATCTCCCTCTGAGGTTCTGAGGGAGGGTCAAACTTTCTTGCATAAAACCCATAAAAAAATTATTTAAACTTCTCAAATCAACCTGGCCAATTCATAAACTTAAGATAACACAAAAGAAACAAAACAAACATACCAAATTACTAAACGAGAAGGTTTTATTTTGGGATCAAACCGTCTTTGTCTGAACTGAGGAACCCTTTTCAGCATCTGTTACTCGAACACATCCAGGCGATTGCCAGTATATTGGTCCTTCTTAAACCCATGTTCCTCATTTTCCCGGCTGTTTGTCACTTATTTATCTTTTAGGTGCATTAATTATGAACATCCGACAGTCACACACAAATCCTAGGTAATTAATATGTGCAGTCTATCAAGCTTGATCATTCCCTACCACATATTTTCACATTCCCATATCCAGAGTTTTGAATCTTTTCTAAAGACTTGGTTGAGAAGAGAAAGAACAGATCATAAAAGAGATAGGGATAATATATAAAGACTTGTATGATTTCAACTCAGAGGCGTTTATCAGTCAGGTGGTAACCTTTCATCAAACACATAAGCCTAGTCACAAAGTCAGGGCTGAAGGGTTTTGGACGCTAGAGGGTCTCTTTTGTTGTGCACATTGGCATCTTTTGGGGTGTAAATTATATACAGCGATCTGCAAGCACGTTAATACAGACTAACCAGGTCTTTGCTCATGCAAAACAGAGGAAAGTCTGATTAACACGTCAACCATTCTACACCAGGTCATTTCTCACGCAAAGCAGAGGCAAGACTTGACTGACGGCTTTGACATCCCCAGATCTTTGCTCACACAAAACAGAGGGGACGCCGACTTTTTGAGATTTTCGATTCAACACTTTGGAGTCCGGCGTGTGTATCGGGAACAATTTCGCAGTCAAATAGAACAAGCACTTAACCTAAGTGTGTGTTTCCCGTCAAATGACATACTTTATCTTTAAGTGTTGTGACTCATACCTTTGTTTTTGGAACTGAGCCTACCGAGCACATCACCTTGGATCATGTCTTTCACTTTTGCCTTACGCGTGTCAGTCATTCTAAGAACGGAAATATTTCACTTCCCAGTCTTCTCAAACACAAACAAAAGATTAAAAATTAAAAAGCACAATTTTTTAGGGGTCAACTATTTCATCTTTTCTATTCTTCCCCTTGCTTTTTGATTTTTAAAATCAACACACATTTTTTTATTATTATTATTGACACACAGACACATCACTAAATATCTACTAAAATTGGCCAAGCTAACCTTCAAAGTTTATCTTTTGAAAATTTTCTGAAACAAACAATTAGCCAAGAAACAAACAATTCAGATAGTACCTTGCTGATTTTGTTTTAGATTTACCTCTCACAAGGAAACATAACCCCCATAAAGATCTGCATGTCATGAAGTGAAGAGATGCCTCCTTTCCTGTGCCTGGAACAATCACTATCACAAACAAGCAAACACGGTTAATGAAAATCCTCCTTGACTGTTCCTGCACAAGGTGAGAGATCAGTTAGCCAATGGAACCCAGGCCATAGTGGTTCTGGGTAGACCTGATGAATCAACGAAAGTTACTTCTTTTAAACACATGCCCTTTGTAAAATCAGGAATTGGAGTTGTGGGTGCCATAGATTTAAGTTTCCAAATTTGAGGTGATTTGAAAGTTGTTTTAGTCACCTTTGAAGTAGTGACTTTAGGTATTTCAACCTTCTTCATTTCATGTTTCCTTTTCAAAACAGTTTTAGTTACCTTTGGAGGGGTAACTTTAGGTTTGTCAACTTTGTGTCGTTTTGAAATTGGTTTCTTCACCTTTTTATGAAAATTTTCATAATTTGGAAAAACATATTTTTGATTTGAAATTTTCTCCGCTCTTTGGCATCGCCCCAATGTTGATCAGAGGGTTTTATCTTAGGAGAAACAGTCTTCATTTCCTTAGGTGGTTGCACCTTCATTGGCTTAGACTTAACTGATTCCTAAGATGAAACACTTTGACTGTGCGGATAATATGGCTCATAGGGGCGATAGAGACAATTTCGGGCAATGTGACC
The DNA here is from genome assembly GCA_039602395.1 of Deinandra increscens subsp. villosa. Lineage (NCBI taxonomy): Eukaryota > Viridiplantae > Streptophyta > Magnoliopsida > Asterales > Asteraceae > Deinandra > Deinandra increscens. Next base: position 7,298 of record JBCNJP010012056.1, read on the forward strand.
AGGATTGCCACAATTAAAGCATGTCTGCTTCTTGAGATAGAAGTCAGACGTGTAACCGTTTGTCTTTAGCTGCTGAGGTGGAGCACCATTTTCTTGTGTCTGCATCTTTGACCTGTTTGCAGATCTTGTGTTAAATGTGGACTGGTTCCTCGAAGCTTGAGTTGAATCTATCTTTTCAATTCTTGTGCTCCATGTATTCTTTGATGTCGAGGCAGTATTTCCGTTGCATGAGCCTACAGATGAAACTGGAGACTTGTTTGTTATCTTGGGCCTTTCAATCTTGATAGGAACCGAAGTTGGAGGCTTGATGGTGATCTTGGGTCTTAAGCTCTTAATGTGAGATGATAAACCACCATCATGACCCAAGCCTTTGAACTTAGTGGAGAAGGATGGTAGTTCATAGCCAGCATCTGGTTCTTGGTCAAACATAGACCCAGATGTCATGAATATCTTACCATTGGGTCTGGTAGTCATCACCACTCGTTCCCGCTTTACCTCATCCACCACTTTGGAATAAGGAGTCTCGATCTTTGGATAAGGAGTCAACTTTTCTTCATCAGCTTTCTTCACTTCACTAGAGCTTGAGCCAGTACACTCAATAGTGTTGTTTGACTGAGTTGCTTCTGTGGCTGTCTTTTCATCTTTATTCACTGATTGAGGCCCATATACCATGGTTGCTTCATTCAAGGACTCTTTCAACAATTCATCGGCAGTTTGGGGCACTCTGATGTATTCATGTTGTAATGGGGGAGGAAAATTTCCATCCCCGAGGCCAGATGTTTCTTTTACATTCTTGAGTCGCTCCTCTGATTTGAATAAAGCACGATGAGAGTCCATCATTTTCTTTTGAATAACTTGATGTTTCTCAAGGGCAGATTGGGAAGTGTCAAGTTTGGTTCTTAGTTCCTCTACCTCCTTAGTTAGCTCTTCTACCTTAGGGTTAGCAAGCCTAAGATAGGTGCTTTTATCACTCAATTGTCTTTGAAGACTCTTAACATCAACCTGAATGGCCTCAAGTTTCTCTCTAAATATTCTGGTCTTACCTTTGGACTCCCTAAGATCTTTATCAATTAATTCACGATTTAGGGTCTCATTGGTAAACTTACGTTCCCAGTCTTTACATTCATTCAAAATAGCCTGACACTTAGGGTTTAGGCATGCCTCATTATTGTTGGTGAATGAAGTGGTACCTGGTAGAATGGGTGCCATGAATTTCTTTGGATGGAACTTCTGGATCAAATACGAACTGAAAGACTTGAACGGATTGAAAAGGGATGGATCGAAAAGTGGGTTTTCGGTCGGAAAAGGGTTGGATCGAAAAGTACTTTTCGATCGGACAGGGGGTCGGTCGAAAAGCAGACTTCTCGATCGAAAAGTGTCAGCGGATCGAAAAGTCTCAGTGGGGACTTTCCGATCGAAAAGAGAAGCTGATCGAAAAGTCACAGGGGGACTTTCCGATCGAAATGCTCTGATCGAAAAGTCACAGGGGGACTTTTCGATCGAAATGGGCTGATCGAAAAGTCACAAGGGGGACTTTTAGATCGACAGATGGCTGATCGAAAAGTCACAAGGGGACTTTCCGATCGAAATGGGCTGATCGAAAAGTCACAAGGGGGACTTTTCGATCGAAATGGGCTGATCGAAAAGTCACAAGGGGGACTTTTCGATCGAAATGGGCTGATCGAAAAGTCACAAGGGGACTTTCCGATCGAAATGGCGCGACAGAAAAGGCTTTTCGATCAGGAGGACGATCGAAAAGTCTAGAAACAGGGTTGAAAAGTCTCCAAATCATGAATTAAGCACCTCGAAAGCTCCTGTCTTGACTTGAAACCTGCAAAAATACTTCCGAACGTGCTAAAAGCTGAAAATCACCACAAAACTCAAACCGTTAGTTGTCAAAAACTTGAATCGGATATCGCGAGATCCTCGAAACTTGCGTTTCTTGGCTCTGATACCAATTGTAAGGATCGAAATCTCTCCTCACGCGATATCAATGTCTAGCAACAACCGTGTGGATTCCGGTGTTACTAGATGATTCAAGCATAAACAATAAATCTATAGAAAAGATGATAAAAAACACGAATTAACACAAACTGATTACAAGCACTTGATTAAAGCTTGGTTGCAACACACTTGAAGAATTCGAAATTCTCCTTGAGAGAATTTCGATTACACCTTGAGAAAACACAAAACCAACAACCCTAAATTGATTACTAGGAGTCCTATTTATAGGAGATGGTAAACTTGGAAAACAAGTTAACCTCCCTACCTAAAATAACTCCTAATTCCCGTATTTGAACCCTAAGGCCCATAAAACTCCCACTAAACATTGTTTAAATGAGCCCAAACGCATCTAAATTGGCCCAATGACCCAATATACCCATAACCCAACTTATTTTCACCTATTCTAACACATAGGCCTTCAGAATACTCCGCCAAGTGATGATTTAATACACAAGCCACAAATCTTGGTCCTTACAATGACGTCATTTTCATCGGAGATAGATGCAAGTCAAACACCAAGTTGCTCACCCGCCTCTTGAGATGCTTTCACTTGGCGTCCAGATAAAAAATCAACTTCGGGAAAAGTACACTAATCAACATAGGTCCTGAAGATCCTGACTCAATGGCACTCCAATCCATCCTCAAATGCAAAATTGATAAAATCCCCTTCATCTACCTGGGTATACAAGTCGGTGCAAACATGAGATGCATAAAGTATTGGGATCCAGTAGTTAAAAAAGTGCAATCGAGATTGAGCTCCTAGAAAGCCCGCCAATTATCTCAGGGTGGTCGAGCGGTACTTACCAAATCGGTACTTGGCAACCTTCCTCTATACTACTTTTCGTTGTTCCGAGCCCCGGTTGCGGTAATAAAAAAACTGGAAGCCATGAGACGAAGTTTCTTCCGGGGAGGCTGCGAAGATATCTCAAAAATCCCTTGGGTAGCTTGGTCTCATGTCACATCCCCAAAGTCAATGGGAGGCATTGGGATTGGTCGGCTAGAAGATCAAAACACAGCTCTATTAAGCAAGTGGGCATGGTGATTAAAAAATAACCGTTCCTGCCTTTGGGCAAAGATCATCACTGCTATACATCACTCTCCCAGGCTCTATAACCCTATCCCTCTCAAAAAATCAGTTGCCGGGTGCTGGAAATCAATAGTACGTAATATTGAAAAGCTGTCCACTGCCCAGTTCGATTTCCTGGCGGAGATGAAGCCTATTGTGGGGATCGGTGACTCGGTTTCCTTCTGGATTGATACGTGGGTTGGTCAGTGCCCCCTTAAAAATGTCTTTCCAGATCTGTTCAACCTTGAGAATCAGAAGTCCTGCAAGGTGACCCAGCGAGTATCACTCAATCTCAACGGGCGATTACTGACGTGGAACTGGAACGTTCTCCCTCACAATCAGAAAACATAAATATCAAAACACTGACAGGTCTGATTGAAAGCTATTCCTTCAGGCCTGGGACCGACAAATGGACCTGGACGAGCTCACACGACCAAGAATTGCACACTCATCAGATTCAGAGGCGAGTTGAAGCTTCAAGAAATCTCTTCCCATACATCTACTCATGGTTTAATTGAATCCCAAGAAAAGTGGATATATTCTCATGGAAAGCAGCGTTGGAGAGAATTCCAGTCAAACAGGAACTCGCCAAAAGAGGTATCTCGATTCCGGTTTCCTCCTGTCTGAGCTATTACCAATCGGACGAAACAGTTCAACACCTACTCCTTCATTGTGTGAACTCTAGATGCGTTTGGGAAAAGCTTAGAGAATGGTGCAAATTCAACTTCTTCACTTCGGGTTTGATTGCTCAAGTGTTCACCCACATTCAGGCACAGAACCTTGAGACTCGAGTGACAAAAAGCTTACTAACTGTGGTTGCTGCAACCTTATGGGAGATATGAAAGCTCGTAACGTGAAAGAATTTGAGAATAGATATCTCCACCCTGATAGAATCACGGATGAAATCATGACTGAGGTTTTTCAATGGATCCACAATAGAGTGAGTAATAGTAAGGTAGAATGGCCTAAGTTCAAAAAATATGCTCTTCACTTTCTGTAATCCCACTGTATTCTATCACTAGTGCCTCATTAGTGTTTATTTTAATAAAACTTCGCCGTTCAAAAAAAAAACATAAAGCTCTTAAAAGTAGCTTTGTTTTTGAAGAAGCACAATTCACACGGACCGGGACCTTTGTTTCAAACCATAATTTCTAATTTTTGCCCTAATCCAAATGTAAATCTGAAAACCTAGAGAATCGTACAATCATAGTCGAAAAAACCCTGCTTTTTGATCATGAGAAAGAAAAAGATCGTCCTGTTTTAGAGATTTCAAATTTGATATGTGAAATTGAGAAAGAAAAGATTGTCCGTTTCAGAGATTTTAAATTTGAGATTTGAAATGAGGGCAGAATCGGCTTCTCTGCTGATACTCATCTAATCGACCTTTCTTCCTCACATACTCGATCTTCAATTTCAAGAAATCGAAGGGTATAGTCTTACAGAGGTATGTCTACTTAACTTCCTGTCATAGTTTTGTGTTGGCTAACCTAATTTTTGTCTTTGGTTTCTGCGAGTGATGATCTGTGCATAACTTCTAATTCCTCGTGCCGTCGTCCCTTCCCAATCTCGTAGGTTTGTGTGTTCTTCTTGTTTGTGTAAAGATAGCTACCAAAGCTTGGACATTTTTCGGAAATAAATATGCAGGTTAGTTTGTGTTTCCCATTGGATCTTTTCGTTTTTTATGATGTCTTATTTCTTTTGAACTTTTTTGATGTTCATTCCAAATTTTAAGGTTAACTGGTATCCATGCAACTGGTATCCAAATTACGAAAGTAAATATGCAGGTTAGTTTTTGATGATCCCTTCATTATTACATCAAAATCGGTTCAACTTAAGTACACTCGCCAAGGAATTTGAAAGTTAATTAGTTCTGATTTTTAATCTGATTCGGACGATTTAGTCTCTTATCAAAACTGATTCAATCCATTAGCAAATTTTTTGAATTTATAATCTGTTATTAATTGAATTGGGTGTTAATCCAATTAGGTTAATTCTTGCTTAAATTTTCATGAGCTATAAGAAGAGTATCAATGAGGATTAACAGAGTTTTTATTTCAATTTTGTTGTAAATTTAGCAGAATAGTGGAAGAAGATGTTATGTGATCTCACATAAAGAGTCTTGTGTAAGCAACTTCTATTTATCAAATTTGGGAAATTGGGATTTGGTCCAATTTGGGGAATTGAGATTTTTGTCAAATATAGTGATGTCTGGTTATGGGTTCAGGTTAATTCTTGGATACGCATATCCAGCTTTTGAGGTAACATTTATGTACAGGGGCGGACCCTTATTAGGCCCAGGGGGTCCCCGTGGACCTCCTCAACCTCGTACGCAAAGTGAAAATTATATGAGTGTTTTTTATACAAAATTGTGAAAATGAGTTAATAAATACCTAGTTTGTGAAAATGAAATAAAACAAGTAAGTAGCCTAGTGGTAATATCCCTTGTTTGATTTTGAATTGGTGTAAGTTCAAATCTTGTGCTCAACAATGTTTTTTCCCAAAGTTTTCTTTATTAGTTTTATTGTTATAAATGAGGAGAGTAAATGAATTACTTCATATTCCACCTCTTTTTTATTTACTTTTATTATAGACTCATTCTTTTTAAATACATTCATCTTAAACCCCTTTTATAATAAAATATTACAAATATATAAAAATATAGACTTTTTTTTAATAGGCAAATATTTTGTCATATTATTTTTTTTTCACGCGTTACTTTTTCTTTTCTCTTCATTTATAGCCAATTACTATTATTTTTTACTATTATATCGTTGTCAATGTTACGGTATAGAATTTTTTTATCAAATCATGTAGAGTTTTTTTTGTAAATCTGCGCCTACATGTATTCTTCATCCCCTAATGACAGCCTGAGCAGGTATACTGATTTTGCTTGATTATTTCAACCTTCTTCTCTGGTAAGTCGATTTCTCTCATCCTACATGTTAATAATATGTCTGATTCTGGTTTGCAAATTGCAACTGCAAACTTTTCACGGGTATTTTGTTCCATACGAAAATTGTAAAGTGAACTCTTGACCTCTTGTCGTTCAGCAATCAATATTTTCATTGTTTCGAAACCCTTGATTTTTAGGTGTATTGTTCTTTATGTTTCTTGTAATCAGATGAGCTTTGAACTTTGGTTTTAAGAATATTATTCTTTCTGGTTACGATAACCATATGTGTCTTAAACTTTATACTGAAAGTTTTCATGTGATTTGATTAATCATATGTTCCTGTAGTTGGTTTCCCTGTTTTGTATTTATTGGTATGCTCCTTTGATTATTTAAATGCATTACTGAATTAAATTGTTGGTATGTTTTTCATATGTTTATTGGTATGTTCTTCTCTGTTTGTGGCGGCCATAGAATATAGGGCCATGGAGCAGATGATGTCTACATCAAACTGGTTAAATTGTTTTAAAGGGGATTAAAAACAATAAACCTGGTCTAGCTCAGTGGTTAGAGTCCTTCTGCGACCAATTCTTTTATTTTTCTTTGGAGAGATTTATTTTCATTATTTTGTTAAATCATGGAATTAAATTAAATTTTAGTTTTTTTCTGTAATTCAAACAAGCACCCTTATGTTTTTGCTTGTAAAATGATAATAAAAAAAGAAGAAGTTGAGAACTAGGGTTTGATGTTGAAGATTTTAGGACAGAAATTGAGATTACGAGGCATATATGCCTTCACACCCTAATATAGTGAGTTTGAAAGATACTTATGAAGATGATAGTGTTGTTCGTTTGGTTATAGAGCTCTGTGAGGATGAAGAGTTGTTTGATTTTAAGACTTGTTTGTTTCCCTTTTCTATGAGGAAGTATACTTTTTGCTCAATATTTTTTAACCTTTGATTAAAATATTGATATGCCTATTTATAGTCCTTTTTAATGTTTCTAATCGTGTTTTTAAAAAAAAAATCGTTTTCCAGATGTGTCGCAAGTATGGTGTCATGTAGTGATTAAAATATTGATATGCCTATTTATAGTCCTTTTTAATGTTTCTAATCGTTTTTTTTTTAAAAATATTTTTCATGTTAGCATGCCCCAGACGCCTATGCCATAATAGAGCTAAGTTCTCATT
>JBCNJP010012057.1:0-14445 GCA_039602395.1 Deinandra increscens subsp. villosa
ACGTGCTAATTATTGAACATAGACACACTATCCATTTAGTAATCAACCATTGGTTCCAAGTGGACTTATTGATGTGGTCATTTGTTCAAAACACCAGATACTAATTTTGGACCATCTTTGGCAACATGTGATTGCATCATTTTCATGCAGATTGTGTCTTATCAAGATTCAATCATTGCATTGCCTAAGATATCCTTGTTTCTCTATATCAAGACATTCTTATCAGATTAACTTCTTCTGATGTTTTTGAGTTCTAATCACTCATTGACATACAATTTTGTCATTTGCGATCTTGATTTGTATACCACACACTTGGTATTCCCTTGTGATGATGATGCATGTATATGAACTACTTCATCTCTTATTATTTTTCCTTCAGTAATTATGCTGACAATCTTCAGTAATGGAGCTATGCATTAACTCTTGATTAATTACTGATTTCTATTCCTACTTATCCTGAGATATATATCTCGTCTTAAGTGTTTTACCGACAACACTTTCAGAGGATTACTCCTGTAACTTTTATGTACTTTTAATGATCTTATTCTTGAGACCTATTCATTAATCTGAATTTGCTTAGACATTTGATATCTATATATCGACTTGGTATATCTTTCCTATTGATCTTCTCTAAGATCACGCTTTTAGAGTTCATAATGATCTCTTCATCTTGATATCTCATATCAACATCCTTCCATTATTTACTCTCTTATGGATCTATTAGAGTTCATCTTACAGATCGGGGTTCTGTGATGATTAAATATATTTCATATCAATAATCAATCACTGTAATTTGTCTGTTAACTAGTCTAAGCACTTGATGCACCATAAAAGGCTTCCTTTATAATTTCATATTCTTTGTTCAGGTCTGTAGCGGAACTCCCACTTGTCTTAACACCGTTTTCTGCAATTCTTACCCTAAGAATTGCCTATTTATACTTCGCCAAGTATTTTAATTTGTTTGGAAAGTTTTAGAACTTTTTAAAGACAGATCTTGCAACCACTCGTCTTATCTTTTGTTCACGTACGTGACTTGGTTGTCTATTTAGTTCATATCTCACATCCAACATTTCTTAAAGATCCTTTATCTTTAATTGTACGACTATCATCTAATGAGGTATTTGCAATTCGTATTGCTGGATTTAGAGTCTAACAACTCTTGTTGGTTTCTATGATGTTTTAGGCTTTTCAAAGTTTCAATCTAATCTTTTGGAATGGTGAGTATAGACCTAGAATTACTTTAAGTATACTCTTATCATTAGCTCGACTTCCATTTGAGTGCAAGTCTGACTCTCTTCTTTACTAAAACATCCTTTCAGTTTTATGAAGATTGATCCAATGATTTTGTTTAGTATTTCCAATTAAGAAAATTGTTTTGATCTAATCAAATTGTGCCTTACTTGACTGATCATATTTTCTACTTAATTTTCAAGAATCCTACTATTCTTTTATAGTCTCTGAAGATACATAATTAAGTCGGACTATCCTTGTCTTGCTGCATCTTCATGCCTGAGTTAGCGGATTTAATTTTTCAGTCAATTCTGTTATTGGTTAGTCATATTAAACTATGTTTGCATACTTAGTTAAATTCCTTAAAACTTCAAGAAATTTCTAATATGCTAACATAGTTTTAGATTGATTAACTCTAATACTTTGAATCTCATTCATGCATAAAAGACAATTCATTCGTTATTGGGAGGATATCTATCTCATAGATTTGCCTTTGTATGAAACAAATATTAAATAACAGAAATAATAAAATCTCAAGCATAAGGTAATTATCTGTAAACAAAAGCAGAAAAATACGATGACTTAAACCAAATCATAATTGTTTTAATGAAGAAATAAACTCTTAATATCTTCAGCTTCAGATGAATTCTCAAGTCACTTTAGTCATTCATCATTCTCCTCATCGTCGCTGAATTCTATAGCCTGCAAATCAAAACGTGAACACATATAATAGTGTCTCTACACTTGGTGATTTCAATATAGGAAAATGCTGAAACGAATATTATCTCATAAACAATTTGTGAGGAGTCTGATCTGATCAGTCTGGGAACTTTTCCCGAGCGTAGCAGGTAGCTCGGCTTGCTGCAGATAAAGCAAGCATCATCGTCAAAGATTCAGACTCTCTACGTGCCTCGACTAGGGTTCTCGACTAGGTAGGTTTACTACCTGGCATAACTTATTTTTGCTCGACAATGAGCATCTTTCTCAGAGCTGGTATCGGCCCATCAAATCTGCTTTTGATGTATCCCTTTACGATTGCATCATATTCGCTCGGAAGGGATGTTAGAATCATATTCATGGTGGTCACTGGGTGTACAGGAAACACTAGTTTCTCAAGCCTGTCAAAGTAACTCATCATTCGATCAACGTGATCTGCCACATTGTGTTTGAATTTCATAGTTTTAGTTATCTCCTTAGTGACTGCCAAACTCCAAACCTATTTTGACTAATAGTTGTTCCCCCAACTCTTGGATCATTTTATAGGCATACAGGCTTTTGAAATCATCTCCAATTTTATTTAGGAGTTCTTCACTAACAGTGGACAGAATCAAATATAAATCTTTTGTGGATTCATGGTAATGCTCCATCCATTGAGGTCTAGTGTCATCTAGAGGTGGAAGATCAGCTAGCGGTACGTCTAATATATACAACAATTACTCCTATTCAAGGACATTTCTCAAAATTTAGTACCATACCGGAAAATTCCTCTTAGTGAGCTTGTTTCTATACATAATTTTTCAGTGATAGAATTCTTTATAATAACCATGGAACACGTACAATATGGAAACAATATATATTTTAGTACTTTGTATTACTAAATAACCTAATTAAATAGATAGACCCAATATCATATATTTCAGTTAGGATAGAGATCCCATTTCACAAATACAAGGTGATTAACTTAGGACTATTCACATGTATTTATTACGTAGGTGGGTAATTGTTACCGATTGCCTCTCACACAACTCTCAGTTTTGGGGTTACATGATGTATCATGAACTTGCAATTCCAAATTATGTCTTTAATAAAAATTTAATTTTAGACAACGGCCCTATTTCACAAAAACAGAAGTGATTGTCTTAGCACTATTCACTTCTGCATCTGCCACGTAGGTGGGTAATGATTTACCGATTATGCCACTACACAACTCTTAGATTTGCTTGACACGATTCATCAATTTTATACGTTTACCCCAACTATGCCCACTTGTCATGCTACAAGTGATATTATCCCTAAATAAGAAACGTGTTTTAACCTCCTATGGTACACAGAAACCGCGGCTCAACCACGTACCGAAACTGTAGGCCTAATGCAGGGTAAGCGCTAACAAACGGGGTTCGGATAGATCGGTTCAAGTGTTTCAGATTTAGGATGACATTAAATATCGTTTTGTAATTGGGATTTTCTTTTATATTATAAAATATAATGGACAACAAATTTGCATGATAAAATAAGTCATGCATCTTGGTAAAATCATATTTTACTCCTTCAAGATAAATTCTGAAAACTCCTTTTCATTACATGATGCGATCGTATTTTAAATAACCTAATTATTAAACTAGGTCGGTAATCTATCGCGAAACTTGTTCTTTTAAAATTAATAGACTATTTACTAATTTCATGGTTCAGAATTTTAACTATTTAAAACTAAAACCAATTCTATAATAACAACTTATTATATATATATATATATATATATATATATATATATATATATATATATATGTCTTTTAATTAAAATTTCCTTTTAATTATAAACGTCCTTTAGGATGGTGAAAATCATGTTTGGGTTAGATACATTATTCTAAATAATCAATCAACCACACAAATAGAATCGAGTCATTTATGATTATGCGTTTAGTTTCGTTTGAGCTAATGAACGAGACTAAACTAGGTCAATTAGGGACATGAAACCACAATTCTGGCATTGCTTCCACTTGATTTCTTTGATCGTCACGAGATGTCCAAAACGTATCCATGTACCACCATCTTGGATCTACTTCAGTATTGACTATCCTCGCTCGTTGTTGTTTTTAACATGATGTACATTTCAATGCAAATATAATTACTTTTATAAGATAAAATAAAACCTAACTATTACATTGCGGGTCCATCATACCCGAAAATACCTACATCAGTGATATAAAACAACCATAACCAAATATTAAATATAACCATAAGTAATCACATCCATAGTAATCACAACTAAAATAATCATTGGTTCGATGGCCCAATTCACATGATCGTAAACGTAAAGGCATGATTTATATGTCATGATAAATACTGACATATATAAAACTCAAGATCAATAACCTAATATTATCTGAATCATCGTAAAAGTGACTCTGATACCACTGTTGGAAATCGATGGCTCATTTAGGATAAAATAATTTTTTTCAAATAATATAAAATCATATTTTATATTTATTTGTTCGTTTATTAGAAAATTGATTATACTAAATAATCAAACGCAGAAGCGACAAAGTACAAAACTTTTAGTTAACGAGCTAGGTTGTGACACCCGACAAATTCTGGTGATTTTCTGGACGAACGCGAACAACTATTTATTCGAGCATACATGCATTCATACATATAATAGGGCTTTTAGATGGGTCATCGAGTCCACAAACATTCACACACGGTCTGAGTCAATCCTGAACGTTGGTGACTACTAATAAAACATTAACAAACAAACGTAAGCTAATCAATCGATAGTCACACGATTTTATGTGACTTTACATACGAACGAAATTATGTAGTATTAAAACATTATTAGTTATATGTACCTGAACCGACCGTTTATGTATCCGTCAAATGTACAACAAACCGCGTTGGAGGGACTTAAGTCGTTGACTTAAGGGGTGCATGATGTAAAAAAAAAGAATAATACTAATAATAAAAAAAATTAACCCCAATTTAATATTTGAATTGAGATATGCCTTAGCCACAATGAATTATCTTGAAGCCGATATTTCCTCCCCAAGTCCCTTTAAACTTTCATAAACCTCCTCCCACCTCCTCCTGATCTCGGTGATCACCTCTCCCAATAACCCACTTTTCACGCACAACTCTCTACTTCCACCGATTACACCAGGCGATATTCCCCGTTCCTCCTCTCTAATCGAGTCGCTTTCTCGCACCAACAACGATCGTGTACAAGTCCGTATCAACCGCGAAGGCTACAGGTGACCTCGAAAGCAGACATCGCTACATATGTGAACAAGTGCTTGACGTGTTCCAAGGTTAAGGCAGAATATCAGAAACCATCGGGGTTACTTCAACAACCAGTAATCCCCAAGTGGAAGTGGGAACATATATCAATGGACTTTATTACAAAGTTACCAAAAACCCTAGTGGTTGCGACACTATCTGGGTGATCGTAGATCGATTAACAAAGTCCGCGCATTTTAGGCCATCAAGGAAGAATACAAGACAGAGAAACTCGCTAAGATTTATATAAAGGAAATAGTTTCTAGGCACGGGGTGCCAATCTCTATTATCGTAGATCGGGACGTCCAATTTACCTCCCACTTATGGAGATCACTGCATAAAAGGTTGGGTACGCGACTTGATATGAGCTCGGCATACCACCCTTAAACGGATGGCCAGAGTGAGCGAACTATTCAAACACTTGAAGACATGCTAAGAGCATGTGTTATAGATTTTGGGAATAGTTGGGAGACTCACTTACCGCTGGTGGAGTTCTCTTACAACAACAGCTGCCACACGAGCATTCAGACAACACCATTTGAGGCACTGTATGGGAGAAAGTGTCGATCACCTATCTGCTAGACGGAAGTTAGGGATAGCTAACTAACCGGTCCAGAACTGTTACTCAAGACATCAGAAAGGATCGTTCAGATCAGAAACTGGATGAAGGCGGCTAAGGACCATCAAAAGAGTTACACAGACAAAAGACGAAAACCACTTAAGTTTGAAGTTGGTGACAGGATTCTTTTAAAAGTGTCACCTTGGAAGGGTGTCATACGCTTTGGCAAACGTGGCAAACTAAAACCACGCTACATTGGACCATTTGAAATTGTCAGCGAAGTTGGCCCGGTATCGTACGAGCTAAACTTACCAGAGAATTTGCGTGGTGTGCACAATGTCTTCCATGTGTCAAACCTGAAGAAGTGTCTATTAGATGAAAGTCTAGTAGTACCACTAGACGAGATCTAAGTCGATGAACAATTGCGCACTATCGAGGAACCGGTTGAAATCAAGGATCGTGAGGTCAAGACGCTCAAACGAAGTAAGATCCCGATAGTTCGAGTTCGTTGGAACTCGAAACATGGACCAAAGTTCACGTGGGAACGCGAAGATCAAATGCAAAAGAAATACCCACACCTCTTCAACAAACAAGCGGCGACCAGTAGATGTACGAACTAAATTTCCGGTCGAAACTTTCTGCAACAAGGGGATGATGTGGCAACTGAACATTTTTATTTTCTTTTTGTCTAGCGAACGAACAACGGACTTAATTTTCGGGACGAAAGTTCCTTCAACAAGGGGGTGATGTGACACCCGGCAAATTCAGGTGATTTTCTGGACGAACGCGAACAATTATTTATTCGAACATACATGCATTCATACATATAATAGGGCTTTTAGATGGGTCAGCGAGTCCACAAACATTCACGCACGGTCTGAGTCAACCCTGAACGTTGGTGACTAACTAATAAAACGTTAACAAACGAACGTAAGTTAATCAATCGATAGTCACACGATTTTATGTGACTTTACATGCGAACGTAATTATGTAGTATTAAAACGTTATTAGTTATATGCACCTGAACCGACCGTTTATGTACCCGTCAAATGTAGTTTAAACCGCGTTGGAGAGACTTAAGCCGTTATTTCATCCCCAAGTCCCTTTAAACTTTCGTAAACATCCTCCCACGTCCTCCTGATCTCGGTGATCACCTATCCCAATAACCCACTTTTTATGCACAACTCTCTACCTCCACCGATTACACCATGCAATATTCCCCGTTCCTCCTCTCTAATCGAGTCACTTTCTCACACCAACAACGATCGTGAACAAGTCCATATCAACCGCGAAGGCTACAGATGACCTCGAGCGGCTGGAACAAACCGTGGAGATTCACTAATAGCAAGCATATTCTCGAACTCTCTGAGTCTCAGATTTAAGGTACGTACACGCTCGATTGATGGCCTCAAATGGGCAGGAACTACGTTTTTTTATAAAAGCGATGTGCTCGATATTATTGTGCAACGTGAATATTGTATGTGACTTTGATGGACTATTAGAAAACCTGCATGTATATATATATATATATATATATATATATATATATATATATATATATATTGATGGAACCTGCGTATATATAGGTATATATATAATTAAACGGATGGGACAAGATAGGGTTGGTAACTTGGTGTTATGGAGAAGAAAACACTTGTTCTTTTTTTGTTAAGTATAACATGATCTGAGGTTTAACACCAAACAAGAAACTAGCCTAGTGGTCATGGTCCTGTGTTGTGACCAAGTTGTCCCATGTTCGAACCCGGTTCACTGCAACTCTCTTTTATTAATTTTGAGTTTAGATCCATTAGTAGGGAGTTGACACCAGAATGTAAGTGTTAAATAAATTAGGAACTAGATTAAAATTACCAAATTGGAAGTTGGGGTTGTTGGTAGTATGCGAGTATGGGGACTGGTGGGTCGTAGGTTCGAACCTAGCGCCCAGCAGTCTTCTTTCCTTTTTTGTTCCTGATTTATTTTGGTACTCCCAATCCTCCTATCAAGTGATATAATGCATGTGTTACATGGTGTTAGTTATAGATATGTTGTATGTTTTCATGAAAGGTGATACTCTTGATACAAAACATGACACACAAACTTTAACTATACTTTTATATATTTTTTATAACTTGTGTATTTATTTTACTAAACGATCTAGTGGCACAGCGAAGTATCTTGCATAATAAAAGATTATGTGATTGTGTGACCTTAGGAATTTAGTTAGTCAAGCTATATCATAAACGATTACGTGTGTGGTTAACATGTTTAAAAGATAAACCCTTGCATGAAATATAATTTGGTATAATTTCAATTGATTAACATGTGTACTTGCTAAGCATAATTGTTGAGACGTGAGAACCTTATGTGCTTCTTGTTGCCGCTTGGAAACGATTAAGTTGCATGCTAGAAATATATAACGTGTGTTACTTAATAATTATTAAGAACGCTTCATATATAAAAGCTTCCCTGAAGTAGAAACTTAACAGAATTTGAAAGTTTAACTAAGCAAACAAACCCATTTGTATTAAGTCACCTACATGTCGTCAGGGTCGATTGAGTCAGTACAGTCATTCATACACAGTAGTCTTACATAGTCACAAACATATAGGTGATTCGTAGGGATTCATCAACACTTTCATTAAACTTTCTTACCGAGCTCCCAAAGGTGAGTTCTGGAACATTTTTCTCTGAGTATTACATTTAGAGAAAAGAGCATGCTACAAATAGTTCTGGTAATATAAGTGTATAGCTGATCATGTATGTGTGAACATATAACATATATTACAAGTCCTTACATTTCGAACCGTTAGTTTATGAGAAAGCGAGGTAATCTTTGGTAGTACTACTAAATTTGACAAACCCCACCCGCTTTAGTAGCTCTAACTGGATGTCGAACGGGTGTAATATTAGCCTCGACAGTATCATCATCGTCCGTGTTAGGCGATGGTGGAAGGCATTACAAACACAAACAATCACGCTTCGGTTGCGAACCACATAGTGATAGCATTATTGGCCTTGCTAGCTACAATTACTATTATGATTACCATGGTACAAACATTTTACAAACATCTATTATTCTTGCATTGAAATCATGAACTCACCAGCCTTGCACTGACCCACATAACATGTCTTTCGGAGGTCATTGAGGTACGAGCACGCTAGGATGCATATCACATGACAGTTTAAACATTTTGACTTGCATTCCAACTTTTACGTTTGGGTTTAAATTTTTTTTCTTTCGTGTTTGGTTTAAGGGCGCGTGTTTTGCGCAACATTTCTACTTACACTTTTGCTTCCGCATTTTTTAAACTATTTTGGTGTGTTTTTATGGTTTAGTATGACTAATGACTCGAATCCTGGTTTGTCACACGCCTCGCGATATAAACCCCGCACGTGGAAATTTGAGGGTGTGACATAGGAATTTCACACCAGTGATCTAGTTACAAATAATTCAAATAAATATATATAAAACACAATCATAGGATGTTTAGAGATTGAACTTGACGATACCGAGATGAGATACTCTGAATGCGACAAACGAATCCGCTAGAAATCCTTTGATCACTTGTTCAACTCTTTGAACAACTCGAATCTGTAACCCGACACGATAACCAAAATAGTGGATATTGAAACCATGGGAGTACATGAACAGATCAACACCCGTAGCGGTATGCGACAAGTGGTGACTGAGGCAGCTGGCGGCAGCGGAAGACGGAGCCAAAAACTTGATGCGTAGGATGTGTACTATGAAAATCAGGTCGAGTTTTAAAAGGTAATCACCAAGCGACCAAACTACACACCAGGGCAGTGAACCTGTCGTCTGCTGTATAGTGTCGATAAGAACCGGATATCAATCCGTGGATGCGTGTGCAATCTCCCAATACTAGATCTTCGCTAATATCTAACCGATGAAAATGATTTTGAGAATTAATTATGAAAACTAAAGTAATAAACTAAGCAGACAAAAAACAAACAGATAACGAAAGCAGAATATTGAAAAATCAGTCGGAGAAAAGTATCAGCTAGAAAAGAATCCTCTTAACCCAAATAAGACCCCTAGTTTGACTAATCAAGATGATCACTATCCACTAATGATGAAAACCATAATGAAATAGGACTATAGACACATTGGATCATAAAGGTAATCCTAATTGAAGCTTGGATAAAAAACTATGTAAAATTGCCCAATGGTCTAATCGCTTCGGTCAAAGCGAACTAAACGCACACGTAAAAGGAGAGCACAAGAAAGGTCTCTCTAAATGGCACCTAACACATGCAATGATTCTGAAATGAATAGCCTAGGACCTAGAAAACTCTAAACAGGAATAGGCGGGCTTAAATCTTATGGTCATAAGCATCCTAACTCACTAAACAATGCGTAGCTATTTCCTAGTATATGAAACGAATCGGTCAACTCTATGCCATATAGATGCACACAAAATCAGCCCTAAATCCATATCATATTATCATGTAGGATGTCTCCAAATCATGCATTAATTAATAAACTCCAAAAAGTCAACCGATCAATAATAAGCTAATCAATAAATGGTTATAGTTCTACATTCCACATCAAATAGCCCACATAACATGATAAAAACAGAAGCTAAGCATGCATACATGTTCATCCAAAGCATCCAAATCAGAATCAATAAGAAATTTCACATGAACATATCAAAAAGTCAAACTAGAAAGTCAAACAGGTTAAGAATCATCAAATCTAGGTGATACAATGGTAAGATCAGTCACAAAACATGATTACAAATGATAAAATCATGATCATGAGTAAGACTACAAAGATAAAAGATTAAGAGACTAGATAAAAAAAAATCAAACCGAAAGGCTTAAAATCTTCAATCTTTAGCTCCTAAAGCTCAAATCTTTCTCCCCTGATCTTCCAAAATGTTTTCCAGAGGTTTTTGGTGTTTTTCTAGGGTTTATTCGAGGTTGAAGGATCATCAAAACGGCTAAAAAAAAAAAACTGGGCATGGCGCATAAGAAAATAAATAAAATGCAATCAGGAACTGATCAGTAATAAGTTGTTGCCCTAGTGTTGAAGTTCTCGGCCTGCAGCCTACAGGTCAGGGTTTCGATCCCTGCAGCCTCCGATTTTTATTTTAATTATCGTTGGGCGCTGCTGGGCTGCTGACTGCTGGGCCTTGTGTGCTCTTATGGGCCGCTAGCTGTTGGGCTGCTGATTGCTGGGCCGGTAGAATAGAGAACTGGGTTGTAGTTTGCTGTTGTTTATTAGTATTTTTTATTTTTTTCTCCATAACTTCTACATCGGAGCTCCAAATCAACTTCCGCTATTTCCAAAATTCTTCTGAATTCATCACGGACCCACCAATTACCTAAAATTCACAATTAAACACCATAAATACCACATTTTTATAAATCTCGTCTAAAACCCGATTTAAATATCAAATTTATATATCTATCAAATTTAAACCAAAAAAACCATTTCAAAATTCTATAATTAATATATCAAACATTTAAGCACCAAACTTGATATTTTTAATTCAAAAACTCAATTAAATGTGGGATTTATTTATGTTTATATGTATTAGATGCTATGCATCACAGGTGACGGCGGCGGGGTAGCGGCAATGGTGGCGCTGTTGCTGCGACCAGCGTACGGTGGCGGTGGCGTGGAGGCGCGGCGACGGTGGCCAGCGGTGGGCGGTCGGTGGTGATGGCGTCGGCAGTGGTGGTTAGCGGACACAGGGGGAGAGACAGGGGATATTTAGGGTTAAACTTTCTAAGATTCTCTGTGTATTTATGGTTCATGATTTAACCTGTATTTATAGGAATAAAAATTACAATCCAGTCCCTAAATATACTGTATTTTTCTCAAGTTATTATCCTGATATTAACTATTAGTACAGTTAATACCTATTAAAGTTTATATGTTCGAAACAAACCCAGTATTTCTGATATATATATATATATATATATATATATATATATATATATATATATATATATATATATATATATATCATTTATATATAAAAGAAAAAAATTGATGATGTGGCGTCTACACAATAAACCTCTTGCTCAATTTTTCTCCTATTGCCTATTGCAGGTCTAAAAAACGACCCTTTGCGCGCCCCGTCGTTTAGTTATAACCTGGAATCAAGCAGACTATCCACTTTTCTCCCTTCGACGGTCATTCACAAATCTAGGGTTTTCAAACCATCATCATCATTGCTTCCTCTCCACAAGGATTACGCCTTCATCTACGATTTCACAGCCGACATCAAGTTCTCCAATCGAATAATTAGTCACTCGATTGAACTTTACTGGAAATATCTCTGCAGGTAATCTACTCTGACATCTCAAGTTTTTTCAGATTTGCTTTGTTTTTTCTTCGATCGACTTTTAGAAAACAATCAATCTTCGTGTTTTTTAGTTATTCTATTTCTTAAACTTTTGGATTTTGAACTTGAATTGGAAAACAAGTCGGCGTAATCCGCTATACAGGGTTTGTGTATTTTAGAGCCCCAGTTCTTTCAATTGAAAAGGTAATTTCTCATATTCCGATTTTTCTGATGAATCTTGAATCTATAACTCGATTTATTGATTTTGTATGTTTTGGAAACACTATTGGTAGTTTTTATCATCTTTTCATAATCGGCGGTGGTTTTTATCATTTGCAAAAAAAATTGATAGGTATTGCAACTTTAAAAAGAAGGTTTAATAGTTGTTTCCATGTTCTGCTCTTGCATATTAATTTGGCCTTGTTTTTCCTAAATGTATCTTATTTGTAAAGTATGTCCACTTCCTTCAAAGGATTTTTAATATAGGAGAATTGGATATTAGCGAATTTATATATGGATTTTTTTCACTCCATTTAAGCTTATCACTCTTATCTCTCAGTTCCCCTTTTGTGATAAGATTGAAGTTGCAAACCCTTTGATTAGAGAGAACTTTTTATTCTATTTGTGATTCAACAAAGAAGTTAAGTAATTCATGGCTTCTGTTTCAAGTAAGGAATAGGTGCTAATACATACTACCTTATGTTCAAGAATTTATTAAGGACATGGGTTTATATGTATATCTCAGCTTCAATTATATAATTGTATAAGAGAACACCTTGTCGTGTAATCTTTCAGTTTAATATGAAATAAAAGTATTACTTATTTGTACGGCTATAGTGTACATCATAAATTTTATATGGTTAATTACTCGGATATTTCTCTATTATCTCACATATTTATCCTCAGGTTTGCCTTATACGTTTGTTACCGATTCAAATTATGTATACAGCCAACGTCTACCATTGTTAGTAAATCCTTATGTTATGTGCCTGCGCATTTATTTGTAGATGCTTTTGACCTGTAATAATCACATACAAATGAATTTTCAATATATTTTTAAGGGAAGATAAAGCTATTAGTTAATAATATGAAATGGTAATAAAAAAAAGTTAAGAGCCTTTATTGTTGAGGACTTAATAATGTTATTATCTATGTGTTGCTTCGAAACAAACATATTTCATCCAACCATCACATCTAACCAAGAGGAGTTTCGCACCTAGCAATTGACTGGTATAATTTTAAATTATCATAAGATGAAATTCAGAAAGAAATTTAAGGTTCTTATTTGTATCTTAGAGATGAGAATTAACTTAAACAGCTTTCTTCAAACATTATTCATCTACCATCATGCATCTTAATTCTTAAACCAAAATTATGATTGTTAAGAGCCTAAAATCTGCAGAGGCAGTTCAGAGTAACGACACTCATTTCATCTTGATCACCTAAACAATATTGGACAGAGCTAATGCTAAAGGCTAATCCTCTATAAAACCTCATACTTTAGGTCATCCAAAACTTGAGTCTCTTATAAGTGAACATCTAACAAAAGACCTCATTGTTGTTTTAGGAGGCTGAAGTAAGAATAAAGTGATAAAAAAAATTTCAGTTAAATACATTTCCTTATGAATCACGATAGGTTTAAGGAAGGAAAATTGAAACAATATTTTACTTTGTTCATGTCTTGCCTGCCCATGGATTCACTAGCACTTTGAAAGGTTAACCTATTCGGGAATCTCCGGATCTATGCTTATTTTCAACTCCTTATATCATAACTAATACAGGTGAAACTTTAAATAATATATTATGTATAACAGATTAAGATGCCTAAAAAAGGATTAGTCCCTAAAAAGTTTAAAACATCAAAACCAAGTCACCTACCGAGTTAAAAATGACCCACAAATGCAAAAAATGTAGTTGTAGACTCACATTCACCCAACACAAAGTGAACGTACACCAATCTACAGATGAAGTTCAAAAATTAGAAGATCTCATGTGTATGTTTAAGATCAGAATTAAATTTTGACATCTCTCTTTATACATTACTCAACTATCAGTACGCTACCAAAATTAAACACCAAGTGTAACACCCTCCTTTTTTTAACAACCTAACCATATATATATTTATCACCTAAACAAAAGCGGGCTGCTCTGGTACAAAAAGGTCACCTGATCCCAAAACTGACATTTGAGGCTCTTGTAGAAGAACATCTAACAAAAGTTGTCAATACAGATCAAGCATTCTTCCTTACAAATAAGACCTAACATAAATTTAGCAGCAACCAATTTAAGAGAGACTCCTATTTGTATGTTTTAGGTGTTCTGTAGAAGCATATTCCTATGCTAGCGTGT
>JBCNJP010012058.1:0-14443 GCA_039602395.1 Deinandra increscens subsp. villosa
TAAAAAAAACCTTTTTATAGTTAAAAATCTTAGATTAGATCTAGTCAATTGCCGTCTCAAACTTGTCAATATCCATCTCTTTCACACTCACCTCCACTTTCACACAGTAAACTCCGATCACCGGCGATCGGAAAACATGGAATACAAAAACCTAGGCCGATCAGGACTCAAAGTCTCTCAGCTATCCTACGGTGCATGGATCAGTTTCGGCAACCAGCTAGACGTCAAAGAAGCCAAAACCCTACTCCAATGCTGCCGCGACAATGGCGTCAATTTCTTCGATAACGCAGAGGTCTACGCCAACGGCCGCGCCGAAGAGATCATGGGGCAAGCGATCCGAGAACTCGGCTGGAAGCGATCCGATATCGTTGTGTCAACGAAGATCTTTTGGGGAGGGCCTGGGCCAAACGATAAGGGTTTATCGAGGAAGCATATTGTGGAGGGGACGAAAGCTTCGTTGAAGCGTCTGGATATGGAGTATGTGGATGTGATTTACTGTCACAGGCCTGATTTGTGCACGCCGATTGAGGAAACGGTTAGGGCTATGAATTATGTGATCGATAAGGGTTGGGCGTTTCATTGGGGGACTAGTGAGTGGTCTGCGCAGCAGATTACTGAGGCTTGGGGAGTCGCGAATCGGTTGGATCTAGTCGGACCGATTGTGGAGCAGCCTGAGTATAATATGTTTTCTAGACACAAGGTATATATCACTTATCAGTTCCTAATTTGATCTACCTAAACGCCTAATTGTTCTAATTGTTTACTCTGTTTTTGTTAAGGATTTGCTTGATTTTGGGAGTTTAGATTTAGTTTGTGTTTATTGCGATTTATAATTTAATCATACATTCCAATTTCCAATTGTGTTGACTGTTGAGTGCAATAAGTGTAGTTAGTTACAAGCCTATGAGAATTCAATTTGTAATTGGTTTCCTACAAAGAAAAATGCAAAGAAAATGCCCCAAACCACCATCACATGCTAGGTTTTCTGAATAATGTCTCAAAGATCTTGAGGCAGCACTTCATGCATATGTGTTTGAAAATTGATCAAAATTAGGGTAACAATGAAGAAGGTCTGTATGTATTGTGAGAGAGTGAGAGAGATGCAACTTTTAGTTGTACATAAAGCAAAGCCGTGAAGCTTTCTGCCTAGAACTTCACGTCTTGGCTTTCCAGTCCTAAATGCCTTAGAGGGCCTCGCACTTGTTAAAACCAAGAAATGTTTGTTGTTTGAGAATAGTTTGAAATGCCAATCACTGCTTTCAAATTTGAAATCGGGCATGAGGTTTAGGTGATCGAGCCTATATATGAAAACAAATGCTTATCACATGTGAAAACAGATGCATGGGATCACTAATTGAATAAGCAGAAAATATGTTCTTTAAATTTTAACACTTATTGTTGATGGTTTGGAGGATGGTTTTGTGGTGTTTGCTTGTTATGCAGGTTGAGAGTGAGTATCTTCCTCTGTATAGCAACTATGGCATCGGGCTTACAACTTGGAGTCCTCTTGCATCTGGAGTTCTGACCGGAAAATACAATGCAGGGGTTCCACCCGAGAGCAGATTTGCATTGGAGAACTACAAGGTAAAATTAAAGTTTATTACCTGCATTATCTTGTTTCAAGCTACTTGATTACTTGTGCTTTGGTGCTTCAAACTTCCATATTATGTTGACTTTGAAATAAAACTGTGATGTTAAACTATTGCAGAATCTGGCAAGTAGATCGTTGGTCGATGATGTACTGAAGAAAGTGAAGAAGCTGAAACCAATTGCTGATGAACTAGATGTGCCATTATCTCAGCTTGCAATTGCTTGGTGTGCTGCAAACCCTAATGTATCATCAGTTATTACTGGAGCTACAAAGGAATATCAGGTCACATCATGTATTCATAAGTTTTTGCTTTTTCCATTCATGAGTTGATTAAAGTATTAAACACATTATCATTGGAAGTGGCAATTTCGACCCATTTGCTTGTGATTTAAATTATGTTATGTTTTATTTCTACTCTGAATAACATCTCTCCGTTTCCCATGAGTTGCAGATTCAAGAAAACATGAAGGCCATAAACGTCATTCCAATGCTTACACCAGAGGTCATGGAGAAGATTGATGCCATTGTCCAGAGCAAACCCAAGAAGCCAGATTCGTATAGGTAAAGGAACACAACAAACACACACAAAGCTTCCATGGACATTTAGTTTTCACTTTTTACTTGCTGGAGTGATATCGTTACAATAAGAATTGTGTTTGAACCTTGTATCCTGTATTCGACTCGTTTCCTTGATGTTTAGGGGTCTGATGTTTTCAATATATATTTGGGTGGCAACTACAACACATTCACTTGTGAATGAGTTTGATTTCAATTACTCTTGTCTCAGGTCAAATCAGATAATTTAGCTAAAATCTGGTCACATAATGAACGATTGTACTTTCATGTTTTATGAGTCTCTTTTGCGGGTCAATTAATCTGCAAGATATCTCCTTGTTATCCATTCTCTTTTAAAGGGATAATAAGTTTATCAACTCGTATTCTCATAACTGATAACTCTCAGTATCAGTCTTTTAGCCATGAGTTTAGTAACAGGGATGATGTTCCCCTGGAGCCCATCTGGTCCACAAGATCAAGTTACGACACCTGGGTCATGACACCGGAGGTTTTTTATATGTAGTTAGATGTTGCGGTGCACGTAATACTGCGTGTGTCTCTTTTGTATTGTCGGTGATGTTTTGTTATATTAGTGTAAAACTGTAAATATCAAAAGGAGTTAGCGGTGTGAAACTAAAATTAAAACCAATAAAGTGCATTAAAAAACATTTCAGAAAGAATTAAACATAAACGTCTATCAAGCACATACGTCTATCGAGAATTAGACTATAACACAAACGTCTATCAAGCACCGTCCATTCTACCGACTTGCAAGAATGCGTGACCCCTCACCAATTTGTGAGTGGGCTGCCAAAAATAATTGGGCTTGAGAATTACCGGTGCAACATTCACCCCCTAACTCGAGAACCGAATTAGCAAGGTCTCACAAAGCGGTTACCAAGATTGCAGTTCATCGGTTGGTGTATGAACTGCAATCTTGGTAACGGCTTTGTGAGACCTTGCTAATCCGGTTCTCGAATTGGGTGTGTGGGTGGGTGGGGGGGGGGGGTGGGGTTGAATGCTGTTACCAGTAATTCTCAAGCCCAATTAGATTTGGGCAGCCCACACACAAGTTGGTCAGGGGTCTCGCATTCTTGCAAGTTGACGGAATGAATGGTGCTTGATAAACATTTGTTTATTAAATTTATTAAGAATTTTGTGCTACAAGAATGACCCAACTTGGTACAATTATTATAGCTTTACCTCTTGTTTTTTTTTTAATTTGTATTTGTATGTTAGAAAATCAATATCTTAGCTCTCTTGAAGTGCTCAACAGGTACACCTGCAAACAAAGTTCTTAAAGTCTTAGTTTCATGTGCCAACCAAGTTCTTGAAGCCCCAAAGTTCTTTTGTTTACTGGTGATCTTTACATACTACCTATGGCTAACACGAAAGGAAATTAAGTGGCCACATAGCAGAGCACGTCAAACAACATTAATTCAAAAAGGACACAAACGGAAACTCTCGTAAAACGCGCGTCAATTTACACCTTGTTAATATATATTGACATGTAAATTAATATTTAAACTCAAGAACACACACTAAATGGTGAACATATATCATATAGGCATGCTATATACATTAATTACTACATTAATTAATTACTAGCGTAGTCCGATCTTTCTACGTACATGAGGTCGAATCTTTGAAACTTGATGATCGAGTAAGGATATATATACGTACACAAGCCGGCCGGCCACTCTTGGATTCAATCCATAAAGGAAAATACGGTAATTTAGTATACGAACGAACATAAAGTAGTGTGTATATAAATGATAGTTAATCGTAGGTCATATGATACCGATAACAATAACCAAGAGAAGAAGAGTGAGAAGGATAACGCAAATAAGAGGAAGAACAATTGGAAGAAGAATTGGAATGATAATACAAATGAGGGTGAGAAAGAAAAGTGGTATGAGGAGGAAGACGAAAAGAGGCGTGGATAATAGGAGGAGAAAAAGACCCATGATCGATATGGTATGATTACGGATGCATGGAATAAACTAATTAACTTTCAAGTGTTTCTTTATATATTGTCGATCTTATTTTCCGTGCTTTTAGCATGATATCCAATAACTCATTCTAATTAATTATGTTTTCGTAGTTCGGTTGGTATGCATCAAACGCCAAATGTGTGTCTATATTAAGTGCCAAATACGTAATTAATTCGTCAATGAAAAAATGTTTATTTTTTCTTTAAACAATTGAACACATAATATTATTTGTAAAACGGAGGTGGCCGGTGGGCTAACCTTGGTTACGAAAGCTGATCGAGATTTTGTGCACTTGTTTTAGTTGAACAAGTGTCACCAGAACATGATAGCGTGTGAAATGTGATGATGATGAGCAAAGCTAGAACAAAGATTGTGTTCATAAGTCTTTTACAACTTCAAAGACTCATGGAGTTAACTCTCTCTCATACATGCATACATTCTCCATAGAATGCTCTCTTATATATAGTACATATGACTCAAAGTAGCAAATGAGTGAATACTAAACTACTGAGAATAAATAATACAACAATAATAATGTCAATAGCGCCGAGTCTTCGGTCGAGTCATAAATTTAGAGTCGTCATGGTCTTCACTGTATTATGCGACGTTAAAATATAAGTGTTCGTCGAGTATTAATCACATCTATCCAAATCCCGATATTGAAAATCCCAACAATCTTCCGATATACGACCAACGAAATTTTATTCACAAAACTACCAAGAAGGTAGAGAAAAGTTTACAACACAAGGAAAACACCCTTAAAACACCAGATTACATCATACTATCTATATTAAACTTGCACCATTGATCCCATGTTATCGCCTTCTTCGACCGATTCTTTAACCAAAGATAACCAAGGATTTTTATGTCTTCAGTTATCTTTGTTAGTGTAACCGGGATATTATTAAAAACTTTGTTATTCCGTGCTTTCCAAAGACTCCAAATAGCCGCTAAGATGATTAGGTGCACTACTTTCTTCCTCACCGAATTCCCCCTTATATGACGATGCATTAGCAGCAGATCCTGTGCACTAAACAGATAAAACGCGGGTATATTACACTATCTAGTAACAAAATCCCAAAGAGCTTAAACAAAGCGACATTCTGTGAAAAGATACGCCGATATTTCCGTGTATTCAGTAAATGAAATACTCAACTCTTGTATTTAGACATTAGCTATAATTTTTCTTAATACTAAAAATGAAAATATGAAATATGTAGTTGATTGATGCAGATTGCACGGCTAAATTCCACTTCTAGGGTTTAAGAACCGTGATCCTTCAAACAGTAACCAACGGGGAGCAATTGCTTCTTAAACCCTAAATTTGGAAGAACAAGAAGAAGGAAAAAAAGTAAAATCGCACTAGATGCTCTCTGCTTCCAGTTGCTTGAAACAAGTAGCTGCTCCCCTATGGAAAAGCCCCAAATTCTTTCGCCTTTCTTCCATCTTATGCACCTTCGAATCAGATTTGTCTTTCAACAGATTTCATGGATCAATTTCTCAAATCTTAAACACCGTAAGTCCTCGTTATCTACATTTAGCATATCAATCTAGGGTTTCGTTTTTTAAAGTATTATAATTGACCGTTATTTGCAAGAATGAGTGATGTTAGATTAATGCATTATGGTATTGATCTTGCAGAAACATATGGTAACATTTAAAACTCCATTAACCCATGATGATGAAGTGGCTTATCAAGTTCTGGATGAAATTAGTTTGAAGTTACAAAAAAGCCCCAAATCCATCAAACATCTGTGTACTAATCACATCAATGAACTCTGTAAAAACAGAGAGTTACGAGCAGCCGCTAGGCTACTGCAGTTGTTGCGCGAAAAGCTTGCCGTGACCACCCTGCGACCATATAATCTCCTTCTGGCTGCAGCCTGTGAAACTAATGATACAAAGATTGCAACCAGTGTTTTTAAAGATATGTTGGTTAACCATCTACCGTTGAATTCAACTACCTTTTTTAATGTTGCTAAGGCTATTTCCATGAGCAATGATTTAACTTTGGTGCAATCTTTTGTCAAGGAAGTCTCGGAACTCACTAGTGCTACGGTTATTATCAACAGGATCATCTATGCATTTGCGGAGTGTGGACATGTTCATAATTCCATGCTTGTATTTGATCATATCAAGAGTTTTGAATTGAAACCGGATGTGGTTACTTATAATACTGTCTTGGGGATATTAGGCAAAGCTGGACGGGTAGATGAGATGCTTGACGTGTTTGCTTCAATGAAAAAGGTGGATATTGAACCTGATATGTTTACGTATAATACCTTGCTACATAGCTTGAGGAGGGTTGGCAGACTTGATCTGTGTGTCGAGCTTATACAAGAAATGGTAAAGGTGGGATTGCAGCCGGATTTGATAACTTACACTGCCCTTATAGAGTGTTTTTTCAAATCTGGTAACTTAGAAGAATCATTGAGACTCTTTGAGCATATGAAGAGTGGGGATGTCCGCCCTTCAGTTTACATTTATCGTTCGCTAGTTAATAATTTGAAGAAATTGGGCAAGTCGGAGTTAGCCTTAATGTTCTTGAAGGAGATGAATGAGCGTGGGGAGGATCTAGTTGGTCCAAAAGATTTTAAACCAAAAAACAGATAATATTTGCTGAATTTTTTTCCTGATGGAACTTGCTAAAGTTGGTGTTTTGCTAATAGATTCTTTGTTAGTTTATCATTTCGTGATTTTACAAAAATCGTATTATTACTCTATAAACAAAGTAGAGTTTGATATTAATAGTAACGAGGTGAAGAGTTGCTTCTGATGCATGGCGATGGCGTTGTTCCCTTTCCTTTCCTGTAAAGAAAAGTTTTGCATCCCTTAACCTTTACACATTGCTTTTCATCTTTCGTCTTTGATTGCTCTATTCTTCTTTCCTTCCCTCAGGTTTGTTTATTCACTGATATTTGCATCGGTCAGCCCTAACGAGGTCTTTCTTCGTTTGCCTCTTTCTTGTCCACTTTTTACATTTAGTGGTGATTGTGAAAAGTAAATCTGGAAGCCTTTGTGTATATTTGGTCTTTTTGATGAGTCTGTATGCTTGGTTATCCATCCTGCCACACTATGTCTCGCTGGCTTCTGCGCTTGACTTGTGGATTCTTGTTTCTTCCCCTTCACTTTTTTCCACCGACCTTCGTTGTGTAATATGCTACTTCTTTCTCTTACAATAGCACATCGGTTTCTTCCTATTCAGTCGGTGGATTATTTTCTGGTGAGGGTGTGCCACATCTTACTTTCGACTCAATAGCATGCCTGATTATTTTTGAAGGTGTGTTGCTCCCCAGGTTTTGTATTGTGTAATGTGTACTAAGTTTTTTGATTGGAGGCCTAATGTTGCTCTCTATCCTTTTTCTAGGCAGTGGTTTCCTGTTTACGTGCTGTTTTCCAATTGCTGCATACTCAACCGCTGCTCCTGAAATAAAAGGTTTGTGTATTGATTTTTGATTCGAGGCAACCCAATATTTCTTTTTTTTATCCGTTAATTTTACTAAGGTCCAGCTTATACCCAAATTTAGATGTGTATGTTACAATTGACTGTTTGTATTTTTACTTGGATTTTGGTTAGCCTTCTTTGGAGTGATTACACGGGAAGTGTAATGTATATTTGTTGTCCTTTGGTTTGTGTAGGGTCTCTTTATTTGCCTTTGATGCAGTTTCCTTAGGTTTGTGTCAAGATTTTGATCGGCTATAATTTTCATATGTTTGGGTGCATCTTAACAGTATGTTTTTTGGAGTATATTTAAATATTGAGTAGCTTTAGAGAAAACTGTATGTTGCTTGCAGATTCTTTGCATTTTATAGGCCTTGTTATTACTGAGCAAATATACATTAGTTGTTTTTAATATTGACAACAGGTGTCTAACATCATCTGATTTACCTTGTAATATGGTTTCTTTTTCAGGTTCATTAACATCATCTGATTTACCTTGTAATATGTTTTCTTTTTCAGGTTCATTACACTCATTACATATTGTTCACATGTGAGTATGGCAGCTTACAGCTCTACATATTGTTCATCCAGAACTCATTTCTAGTGGTGATAATTTCTCATCCATTTAGGTCATGCCTTTTAGTAATGGTGCAGGTTTTTCAGATGGGACATTCCTTTGCATTGGTTTTTCAAGACCACCAGTTTGTTATTGCAGGTTATATTTCTTGCTTACCCTTCTTATTACTTACTTAATTGCAGTTGCTCCCACCATTTGCATTAGAAATTAAATCTAAAATCAAATGGACTAGAATTTAGTAACAACACACCCTCTTTATGTGCAGATTGCGTTATAGCTAGATTTTACTACCCGGCAAAATGTTTGCCTATCCAGCTCTGTTTTGACACGTTTTTGGAAGGTTTTTTAGTTCGTTTCATACCGTATAATATTAGCAGTTCACATCTTGCCTATTTGTCTTTACAAACGATGCTGCAAAGGATAACCACCACAACTTGCATGCTAGCTCCTTCTGGTTCTATACAAAGTATGTGATATAATGTATATTTCACTACTTTTGCCATTTTAGTTGATAGTTGGTGTCTGTTTGATTGATGGATATATTTGATATTTTGTACTTGATGTTGCTCATGAAAAGAATTTTGCTCCAAAGATAACGATAATAGAAACCCGATTATATGCATCACTTCCACATAGTGAGTTATACGAAGCAAAGGGAGACGATGTAACTATGTAGATGACTTGTATTCTAATGACTAGTGTTATGTCCGGGGTGTTACGACCATAACACGATTTAGTTTTGAATAAAGTTCATGTTATTTGATATTTTTCATTTCGTCTGAGAATGGCGAGCCTGCAGCAAAACCATTTTACAAAATATGACAACATTATAGATTTGTTTTTGAGTTGTTTCATCAAAACTTGTAAATGATAGCCTTTGGTTCAAGCTAAAGTAATTTACATAACCCACCTGAGTAGTCAACAGGAGCAGGAAACTGAGAATTCAATGTATAGATTTATTGTCAAACTTGTAAATTCAAGATTGATGACACGAACGTATTCAATTTTGAAGCATTTTGGTTAAGATTGGTGGTAGATAAGCATTTTGATGACATATCACAACATATTTTAATTAATTCACCTATTTAATTCACCTATATAAATGCATCAAACAAAATGGGTATACCACCATGTGTGTTGTAATGGTATGTTGTCCAGTCAGCGTTCACGTGATCATCACATCACCGGGGAGTATACCACGTGCTTTTACAATTTAAACCCATATATAGTGATAGTAGGATGTTTCTACAGATTCACGTGACGGTCCATGGTGATACCATGTGGCTTTGTAATTTAATTTTTTTTTTTGGTTTTTTTTATCTAAGTGTAACAAATCTAGCATATGAGTTGGTGGTGTGATAGAAACAATGTTCTAACATAACTTTTAAGTCCTATCCTTAAAAATTTAAGGTGTAGTTGTGAGTGATTGTGAGAGAAAGAGAGAAAAAAAATTACTGTTTATCTGTAAATTTGATAAAAAAATTATTGATTTTATAAAATTTAAGGTTTGATATGAGAGAAAGAATGTAATGATAAGAATATTAAAAAATATTATTTAATTTTGATTACGAGTGGAGAGAGAAAAAATATAAAGATAAAATAAAAAATCTATGGTAAATTTTGTTGGATTTTAATGTTAGGTATTTTTAGGTTTCCCTTGTATATTACTATTTTATGGATCAGTTTATAAATATACAAACAACTCACGAAATAAAAAAATAATTTCTAAACTTGACAAATCGAAATCTGCTACGCCTAATAAGAATCCTCTCTGTTTTCTACAAAACCCTAAACGGCTCTGCAGTCTCTCCATCCTTCTCCCTCGTCAATCCACAAACCCTAACACTCTTCCGATGGAACCAGAGCAGCAGCCATCCCAAGAGACCAGCAAGAAGGCTGCCAAAAAGGAAGCCGCTAAGGCCGAAAAACTCCGCCGTAAGCAGGAAGCCGCGGCGGCGTCCGCCGCCGCGTCTGGCGTCGCCGGTGTATCCATCGACGGACCCGATCCTCTCGCTGCTAACTACGGCGACACTCCTTTGAAGGATATTCAATCGAACGAGGTTTCCGGCCGCGTGTGGACGACGGTCAATTCTCTGACCGATGAGCTCAAAGATCAGACGGTGTTAATACGGGGGAGAGCTCACGCGATTCGCGCTGTAGGTAAGAAAATGGCGTTTTTGACGGTGAGAGAGAAGGGATTCACGGTGCAGTGTGTGATGACTGTTGCTCCAGATCTCGTTAGCGCTCAAATGGTGAAGTACGCTACGGCTATTGGCAAAGAATCGTTTATTGACATCGAAGGAGTTGTGACTGTTCCTCCTGAAGCCATTAAAGGCGCTTCTCAGCAGGTGAATTTCACTTTTGCGTATGTTAATTACATACAGTTGAATAATCAATCACAGTCAGATGTTTTTCAATTGGTTTATAGTTATCTGGATGATGGTTTGTTGTTTTGAATTAGTGTTTATTGTTTTAGTAAAATGTTTGCAAACTAGATTGTGAAATTTGTATTGATATTTGTAGGTTGAAATCCAAGTGAGGAAGATTCATTGTGTGAACAGGGCTGCTCCTGTGCTTCCTATAAATGTTGAGGATGCTGCCAGAAGTGATGTTGAAATTGAGAAGGCCTCAGAGGTATAATATTAGGAATTTGAACTTAATCTGCCAAATGTTAACTTTTATAGCAGATTTTAGCTATTCTTGATAATTGTTTCATATCATATACATGTCACTGGTTTTAGCAATTGCAAGTCTGCAACCTATCGTTTTTTTGTATATTGAAGTGTTTTTTTGGTTTCTTTTGCAGGCTGGAGAACAACTTGTTCGTGTTAATCAGGATACTCGTTTGAACTATAGGATTTTGGACCTGCGAACACCGGCAAATCAAGGGATTTTTCGTGTTGAGTGCCAAGTGTCAAATGTATGACTTTTGTTTAATTTATCCACTTCTGTGTTTTGTTTTGTTTTAGTAGATACTCAACGTATGTAGGATCTTTGGTTTGAAACCCAGGAAAACGCATCAGGGGTTTGAGGTAGCCCCTCATGTACTTCTATGCAAAAATTGGTCAAAATTAAGGTCTTTAGGGGGCTGATGTGTAAAAACAACCAAAGGGATGCAGAAATCATGAAAGTTGTACTAGATTAGAAGGTCCCTATGAAAACAAATGAGAGAGACGCAACTTATGGATGTAAATAAAGTTTATTTGGTCGTACATAGAGTAACTCCTCATGTATGTGATGTGCGTGCTGAACGGCTTGTTTTTTTGGGACCTAAGCACATTGCTATTGACCATGTGCCTAACCCATCTGATACCCCGTTTTCAACCTCTAGACGTATTTTGATCATAACTATTAACTAATCAGAACATGATATATTTTTTTGTGCAGTTGTTTAGGCAGTTTTTACTGAATGAAGATTTTGTCGAGATCAACACTCCAAAGTTAATTGCTGGCAGTAGTGAAGGCGGAGCAGCTGTTTTTAAACTGGATTACAAAAAACAACCTGCGTGTCTTGCACAGTCACCGCAGCTTCACAAACAGATGGCAATCTGTGGTGATTTTGGTCGTGTTTTCGTGGTTGGTCCTGTTTTTAGGGCTGAAGATTCGTATACACACAGGCATTTGTGTGAATTCACAGGTCTTGATGTGGAAATGGAGATTAAGGAGCATTATTCTGAGGTATTTTGACTCTTTACAAGTAATTTATAATATAAAATTTTCAAGATTTTGAGAAGGTACTGATGGTTGGATTCATACAGGTGATGGATATAGTGGACCGCCTTTTTGTTGGAATGTTCGATAAATTGAATGAAAGATGCCAGAAAGAGCTAGAAGCGATTGGGAAGCAGTATCCTTTCACACCTTTGAAAGTAACAAACTTTTTTTTTTCATTTCTGTAAATTATATAAATCAGGATGTGTTCTTCAATAAATATACTTATGATTCAATGTTGATGCTATTAAATATGCAGTACTTACGGAAAACCTTACGGCTAACATTTGAAGAAGGGATTCAAATGCTAAAGGTTAGTAAAATATTATAGCACATTTACACTCTTGAAGTGGCAATGTTTATCCACTGGTCCAATCAAAATGTTAAGTTAGAAGAGGGAACTGGAAAACAAATTACCAAAACGTGTATTGTATTAATAAATAGTTCAATACTGCACTCTTTATGTTTTTATTTAAGAAAAGATCAATATTATGTTTGTAAAATGCATTAAGCACACTACTGATATACAAAGATTATAGCCTGGAAAATAACTTTTCAGGTTAATCCAATCTGACCCGACATTTTTTGGGCTGTTACATATCCCACCAGAACCCCCAAATTTGCCATTTTTTATGTTGTATATACTCATTGAACCCCTGAATAATAAATTTTCTGATTTTGCATTTTGTAAAATGATACAATAGGAAGCTGGCATTGAGGTGGATCCACTTGGGGACCTCAACACCGAAACGGAAAGAACATTAGGAAAACTTGTACTGGAGAAGTATGTGAAATTCTGAAAACTGACTGGCTATTTTTATCGTTTGTTAATAACTTAATATATTGATTTGTCATTTAAATTTGCTGTTTTTTAATATATTGATTTATTGTAGGTATGGAACTGAGTTCTATATACTACACCGCTACCCTCTGGCAGTTCGACCATTTTATACAATGCCTTGTCCTGACAGTGAAGCTTATAGCAACTCATTTGATGTTTTCATTAGAGGCAAGCTGCTATGCAAATACATTTAATTTGAAGTTCTATTATTGAAAATGTATAATATCCTAACATCTTGAACCCTATTTGTTGCATCCTGTGTGCAGGAGAGGAGATAATTTCGGGAGCTCAACGTGTGCATGTACCTGAACTTCTGGAGTCACGTGCAAAAGAATGTGGGATTGATGTCAAAACAATATCGACCTACATTGATGCCTTCAGGTGTGTTTTCTTTCCTATTACTTTCCCGTCTCAATAGAAAAGTTTGCTTGTTAATATATCTCGGCAACATCTTTGATGGTCAGACTAGCCCTTTTAGTATTCGAACTAAGTGTGTCAATCTTGTCCTGTTGAATCATTGAACCCGAACACGACCCTTGTATTTATTCCTGTCATAGACATTAACCCTAACCCGAACTCGCTTAAAATGGTTTTTTAGGTGTAACCTATACATGAACGAACTCATTTATCTAAACGAGTCAAACGTGTTGACGAGTTGTAGACAGGTTGGATGGTTGTAGAAAATTTGTTGGTTAAATGATCCGTTTATTAAACGGGTTTGATATGACTACATGAAACTTGATTATTTTCTCTTAGTAAGCATAACAAGTTCATTTTGTATGGCTTTCATCTCAATTTTTTTAGCTATGTTTAATTTGAACCGTTAGCGATGATCAAACTTCAACCCAAATCAACTATTTATAAGCAAACAATCCGAATTTAATACCATTGTTGCATTTTGAAGGTATGGGGCACCACCACATGGCGGGTTTGGAGTCGGATTGGAACGAGTTGTGATGCTCTTCTGCGCCCTCGACAACATACGTAAAACGTCACTCTTTCCTCGTGACCCGCGAAGGCTAGAACCTTAGATATGTTGTTTTGTCACACTGGTTTTTGGCTTTGCGATCATTTTAGCAAAAAACAATTATCTTTTTTTTTTTTTTGCTATTTTTATGCTTTGAGAAGGTGGTAGGACTGAGTAAAACCTTTGCTTCTCATGTACGTTTCATTCAAGCCCTCATGGTAATTTGCTGTTTTTGGTTGTATATCATTTCAAGATAAAGCGTATAACATAATTTTGTTTCACCGTTTATTACTCCA
Organism: Deinandra increscens subsp. villosa; assembly: GCA_039602395.1. Lineage (NCBI taxonomy): Eukaryota > Viridiplantae > Streptophyta > Magnoliopsida > Asterales > Asteraceae > Deinandra > Deinandra increscens. The sequence continues at coordinate 13,975 of JBCNJP010012058.1, forward strand.
TAATAACTATTTATGAAATTTTATGAAGGGTCGGTCACTGTTTACTATGAGCATGAACTAAACAAAAGTAACTGATCACTTTAAACGGCTTAAAGTCGGTAGAATCAAAGGAAAATTGGGGAGAAATCATGGATATGCAAATCAATTGAAACCGTTGACAATTGTTTTCTTTTATTGTTTTCTGGCTAGTTATTTTCTTACTAGCCAACCGGTTTTTGAGGCCAAAGTGGCCGATGATGATTAATATCTAGGCGATTGGTTTTGAGGTGTTAGATAGTTTGACCAGTCTAATTCCATGATTAGGGGTGGGCTTGATCCCGGTTTTCAACTTTAAAACTTGTGGCCTATTAAAGAATTGTTCCTTGTCAACTTGCTTGATTTATATTTGGTTCTTGAACAAAGACTTTTTCCTTTCTTTCTGTTTGACCTATTAGTGGCCGTTGAAGTGTCTTTATAATTCTATAAGGAT
>JBCNJP010012059.1:0-14440 GCA_039602395.1 Deinandra increscens subsp. villosa
TAAGAAATAGGAAAGTTTGTTAATTGTATTTCAGCTATTTAAGCAGGCTTTGATCGACATAAGAACACACACAAGCTCTCATACTCACACTAGCTGATAGATAAACTCTGTAACACTTAGTCTCGTTGATCAAGCCTTGCAATCACTTGTAATCCATTATATTCTATCAATAATATTGACTAGGTGGCGGTTTTTCGGCCGGCACCCGAGGTTTTTATCCAGGATTCCTAGAGGCAACTCGAAGGATTCTGGAGTTTTCCTCGCTAAATCCTTGTGTCATCATCCTAGCTTGGATTATCTGCTCATTTGATCGTTAAGCACACTACCTCACAATCTAAGTTTGGAATACAAGATTCATTTGTGAATTTTTGACCAAAACAGGTATGACCTTAACATGCATAATATATATTATATATATAAATATATATATTACATATAAAATGGAACGAGCATATAAAAAAAAGAATTTCATGATTTGCTTGAATAAAGATTGAAATTACATGGATAACTGAAACGGGGTACAAATATGGAAAATAGACGGATGTCACAGTCTCCCCTACTTTAGAGAATTTCGTCCCGAAATTGATTACGAGGAGGACGATGCAAAAAGGTGTGGATACTTGGTTTTCATTTGGTCTTCGCGTTCCCAAGTGAATTCCGGTCCACACTTAGATTCCCAACGTACTTTGACAATAGGTATGCGACTACGCTTGAGTTGTTTTACCTCGTGGTCCATGATTTCCACAGGTTTCTCTACAAAGTGCATAGATTCATCGATGTGCACTTCGTCTAGAGGAATATGGAGGTTTTCATCGGCTAAGCATTTCCGAAGATTTGACACGTGAAAGGTTGGATGAACATTGCTGAGTTCCGAAGGTAGTTCGAGCTTGTAAGCTACTTTCCCAATCCTTTTAAGGATTTTGAATGGGCCAACGTAACGAGGTGCTAACTTTCCTTTCTTTCCAAATCGGACGACTCCCTTCCAAGGGGATACCTTAAGGAGTACTAAGTCGCCGACTTCAAATTCTAGGGGTTTACGTCGTTTATCAGCGTAGCTCTTTTGACGACTTCTAGCGGCGAGTAGATTATCACGGATTTAAATGATTTTGTCGGTAGTTTATTGAATTAACTCCGGGCCAGTGATTTGGGCGTCACCAATCTCATTCCAACAAATAGGTGAGCGACACTTTCGACCATAGAGTGCCTCGAAAGGTGCCATGCCGATACTTGTATGGTAGCTGTTATTATAAGAGAACTCGATCAAAGGTAAGTGTGAATCCCAATTGCCACCGAAATCGAGAACGCATGACCTAAGCATATCCTCAAGTGTCTGGATAGTTCGTTCAGATTGACCATCGGTTTGAGGATGATAAGTGTTAGTACTAGAATTCAGGAGACACCAAGCAGCTCACATCAGCTCGCAAGCACCTCACTGTAAGGATCCCGAATTAAACTTTTTTACTAACTATTGCTTTCCCTTTTTGTTTATTATTCGCAGGTTAGCTCGAGCGTGGATCACGTGTCCTAAAGACCCGATCAACTAACGGAAACGTGGACTGAGCGGACGTCTAACGGACGTGTGAGGGACGTGGAGTTAGTTGCTAGTTTTTAGGAATATTGTTACGATGTAATCTGTATTTAAACTGAGCTCTAGGCTTGCACACAAGACACATTTTCTTTACTTCTTTCTACGATCACAATTCTCTGCAACACTTAGATTACGAGCTCATTTCATTTGTACTCAAGATATTTATTATATAAAAGTTTTAGGAGGCAGGTACTTTGAACCGGCCCCCGAGGTTTTTTGCTAGGCTCCTTGAGGATAATCAAGGATTCCTGGATTTTCCCTCGTTACATCCTCGTGTCAATCTCCAAATCACATTTTCATCTCTATTTACATCAAACACGCTACCTCACTTACAATGTTTGATCAACTAATTGCTTAGGCAGTTTTTGACCAAAACAATTTGGCGCCCACCGTGGGGCAAACGGTGTTTGAATTCGATTAAGAGCCTTGATCTTCTTACCATAATCGATTCTTGAAAATGTCGAGCCAAAAAAATTTACTTCGAAATCTGTTTCATCCACTAAACCGGCTGTCGACACTGGTCTCCCCCCAATGATGAAGAAAGTGACCGGCACAGACACTAAAAGAGTGGAATATCCTACTTTTCAGGGATCTCAAGGTACGTCCACTGACTCTGCTATTTCTAATAACGATCTCTATGTTTTGATCAGGAAAATGAAGTCTCATGTGGATGAGCAAGTGAAAACCAACGAGAAAATGATGAAGGAGATCATGGAATTGAAGAAATCAAAGAAACCAATAGAGGAAATTAGCCCTTTGATGCCAAAATCATTCGGATTCGACTCTCCGGAAATATCGGAGCAGCCGAAACAGAAAGCAAATCCCTCTACTGCCCTAAAGTCGGGTATTACAACAGCTACTGCTGCAGGGTCCTCAGGCTCACAGCATCAGAAGACTTCCAGGGTGGTAGATTTGGAATACTCTAGGTTCTACTCCGAGCAGCCCCCAGAATCTTACTACAGTGGATATGGAAGTCAGCAGCTGCCGAGATGCTCGAGCCAGCAACCAGCCGGGTTTTCAAGTCATCAAGTGCCAACAATCTCGATACAACAACCCGTATATCAACCACAACGGTCTGCTGCGACGAACCTTCAACCCTGGAGTCAGTGGTCAACAGCGCCTACTCCTCAGACGCTACAGGGATCTTCATCTCAGCCATTCCAACAATATCCGAGCCGCTCCCGAGCTGCTCAGGATCCTCAGGGATCCTTATTTTCTTATCCTACTGTCTCTGCAGGCAGAATCCCTGGTTCATCTCAAGAGATGCATGAGGGAGACTTCATCCCCATGCAAGTGGGAACTACAACTGAGCCAACCGTCCTTAGAGATGCTAAATATGGACCCCAGATCCATCTCCAAACTTCCAGGGCTGGTAACAACTTTGATAATTTTTATGCTAACCCTAACCAAGGAATTGTGCAGGATGCAGGTATCAACCCGACTATCGCTAGGGAACTTCAGAGGTTAAAGGACATGATCTCAAGTGTTCCCAGTGTTATACGTTCAATTCCTGAAGTGCCAGCAGGCAGCCACAGAGTTTCTAGATTTGCATGGCCCATTTGTGATGTGGAGATACCAAAAAGATTTCAAACCCCCAACATGAAACTCTATGATGGGACCACAGATCCTGAGGAACACGTGGCACAATACAGGGAACGAATGGAAATCAACCCCATTCCTGTAAACATCAAAGAAGCTTGCCTATGCAAGGGATTTGGCTCAACATTGACAGGACCAACCTTGAAATGGCTGCTCAGTATTCCTCCTAATACCATTACTTCTTTTCCCCATTTAGTTAATTTGTTTAATAACCAGTTTTCTTGCAGCAGGAGCTTTGAGAAGCTCACTGGTGATTTGTACAGGATAGTTCAGAAGCCTAAAGAATCCCTGAGGGATTATGTGGCCAGATTTGGTCGAGAAGCTCTGGATATTCCCAACCTAGATATGGCTGTTGCTGTAGAGGCTTTCAAAATGGGGATTAGAGGAGATTCCCGCTTTTATGATGATTTGGTTATGACTCCTTGCAGGAACCTTGATGAAGTTAGAACAAGGGCATTAAGGTTCATCAGGCTAGAAGATGATAAGAAGATCCAAAAAAGAGGTGACGAACCATCAGGCAGAAGGACAGATTCTCCCGGAAAACAACAACGAAACAAACTCTATTATCGAAACGATAATCCTAGGGTCAACGAAGTTGAAGAAGAGGACGACGAAGAAAACTTCCCAAAGGTATCTGATTATTGCTTTTCAGTTGACATGGGTGGTTTGTTATGTGCCTTGCAGGATCTGGGAGATAAAGCCAGGTGGCCAAGAAAATCAGAAAAACAAGGATCGTGGAAGGATAAGTCTAAGTGGTGTGCTTACCACGAAGACTTCGGGCACTTAACAGATGACTGCATAGCACTACGGAAAGAAATCAGTTACCTGCTCAGCAAAGGGCATCTTAAAGAATTGTTTGGCAGGAAGAGAAGTAAAACTCAAGAAGCTGCCGAGCTGTCCAAGAGAGCACAGTCGCCGCCAGCAGATGCAAAAGTAATCAACTTCATCTCAGGAGGATCTGACATATGCGGAGCCTCCTTCTCATCAGCAAAAAGACATGCAAAGGAGGCCAAGATGGACCAAAGCAGTCGGCCAAAGAAGAACGCGATATTGACTGAAGACAAAGTTATCTCTTTTGACGAAACTGATAAGCTAGATATCCAGGATCCTCACCACGACAGTCTGGTAATTACATTATGTATTGCTAACCATTATGTACGCAAGATCCTGATAGACAATGGCAGTTCGGTCAACATTATTCAATTGGACGCGCTTAAAAAGATGAGCATTTCAGAAGAAGAGATAATCCCAAGATCCTCGGTGTTAGTAGGATCCTTATTTTCTTATCCTACTGTCTCTGCAGGCAGAATCCCTGGTTCATCTCAAGAGATGCATGAGGGAGACTTCATCCCCATGCAAGTGGGAACTACAACTGAGCCAACCGTCCTTAGAGATGCTAAATATGGACCCCAGATCCATCTCCAAACTTCCAGGGCTGGTAACAACTTTGATAATTTTTATGCTAACCCTAACCAAGGAATTGTGCAGGATGCAGGTATCAACCCGACTATCGCTAGGGAACTTCAGAGGTTAAAGGACATGATCTCAAGTGTTCCCAGTGTTATACGTCCAATTCCTGAAGTGCCAGCAGGCAGCCACAGAGTTTCTAGATTTGCATGGCCCATTTGTGACGTGGAGATACCAAAAAGATTTCAAACCCCCAACATGAAACTCTATGATGGGACCACAGATCCTGAGGAACACGTGGCACAATACAGGGAACGAATGGAAATCAACCCCATTCCTGTAAACATCAAAGAAGCTTGCCTATGCAAGGGATTTGGCTCAACATTGACAGGACCAGCCTTGAAATGGCTGCTCAGTATTCCTCCTAATACCATTACTTCTTTTCCCCATTTAGTTAACTTGTTTAATAACCAGTTTTCTTGCAGCAGGAGCTTTGAGAAGCTCACTGGTGATTTGTACAGGATAGTTCAGAAGCCTAACGAATCCCTGAGGGATTATGTGGCCAGATTTGGTCGAGAAGCTCTGGATATTCCCAACCTAGATATGGCTGCTGCTGTAGAGGCTTTCAAAATGGGGATTAGAGGAGATTCCCGCTTTTATGATGATTTGGTTATGACTCCTTGCAGGAACCTTGATGAAGTTAGAACAAGGGCATTAAGGTTCATCAGGCTAGAAGATGATAAGAAGATCCAAAAAAGAGGTGACGAACCATCAGGCAGAAGGACAGATTCTCCCGGAAAACAACAACGAAACAAACTCTATTATCGAAACGATAATCCTAGGGTCAACGAAGTTGAAGAAGAGGACGACGAAGAAAACTTCCCAAAGGTATCTGATTATTGCTTTTCAGTTGACATGGGTGGTTTGTTATGTGCCTTGCAGGATCTGGGAGATAAAGCCAGGTGGCCAAGAAAATCAGAAAAACAAGGATCGTGGAAGGATAAGTCTAAGTGGTGTGCTTACCACGAAGACTTCGGGCACTTAACAGATGACTGCATAGCACTCCGGAAAGAAATCAGTTACCTGCTCAGCAAAGGGCATCTTAAAGAATTGTTTGGCAGGAAGAGAAGTAAAACTCAAGAAGCTGCCGAGCTGTCCAAGAGAGCACAGTCGCCACCAGCAGATGCAAAAGTAATCAACTTCATCTCAGGAGGATCTGACATATGCGGAGCCTCCTTCTCATCAGCAAAAAGACATGCAAAGGAGGCCAAGATGGACCAAAGCAGTCGGCCAAAGAAGAACGCGATATTGACTGAAGACAAAGTTATCTCTTTTGACGAAACTGATAAGCTAGATATCCAGGATCCTCACCACGACAGTCTGGTAATTACATTATGTATTGCTAACCATTATGTACGCAGGATCCTGATAGACAATGGCAGTTCGGTCAACATTATTCAATTGGACGCGCTTAAAAAGATGAGCATTTCAGAAGAAGAGATAATCCCAAGATCCTCGGTGTTAGTAGGATTCAGCGGAGAAACCAAGCATACGGTTGGAGACATCAGACTTCCTGTTTACATTGAGGGAGTCAACTCCATGCAGAAATTCTGCGTTATTGACTCCCTTCTTTGTTGCAATGTAATCTTGGGAAGGCCATGGATCCATGACATGAAAGCAGTTCCATCTACCTATCATCAATGTGTGAAGCTTCCCACACCTTGGGGAGTTGTAAGAATACTAAGCGATCAACAAGAAGCCAAAGACTGCTATACTTCCGCTATGAAGAACACCATCAAGCCAAAGCCAGCATAGCAATTAAAGAAACCAGCACGAAGAATTCAGATGACAAAGGAATTAGAAATCAAAGAAGTTCAACTTAATCCTGAAGATCCTGAAATCAAAGTGCTGGTGTGACAACCGGCAATTTCCCAGGTTAACCCCGTTAATAACTTGTGTTATATTTCGATAACGTCCGTTACTTCAGTTAACTAGAATAGTTACACGAGCATTGCACATGAGTCTAGACGTCGGTTGACCAACTTGAATGGATATAATTTATGATTTTTAATATAAATTATATTTTATGATTTCATGAAAACGTTTTGTCATTTTATGTGACAATTATATCTATTATTTTTATGTGGTGTATATGTACATATATACGCATGTCAATTTATGATTTTATGTGACGATGAGTCACGTAATCGTACGAAACATTTCCATAATTTTAGTGAAATTTGAAAACTTATAGTTATTGGTTATAACTATGATTTTATGCTAGATATATAGGTTATATTTTTATAAAACTTTGTTCGTAAAATACGTTGTGACGTACACTCGAATAATCATCGCCAACTTACTCTTCGTTAGACCTCGTTAGTGTTCGTTAGACATATCTGAACTTTGAGGGGCTTAAATTGTAATCTTCTAAACTTATATTCTCTTTAATAAACCTGGAAGGATTGGTAGCGTAATTTCTCAAATTTAAATGCTCATTATGTAATATGGCCAGGGACCTATTTTGCCAATATGGCAAAGTCGTGATTTGAATCAAAAGAAACCGACGAACGACGGATCGTTTCTCCGGTAACCGTCTCCTCCTTCACACCCGAATTCAATGACATCGTCGGTTACATTCGGTGATCATTATTTCGATGCCAGACCAGTTTCCTATCATTTGAGAACTTTTGAACACACCCAAAACCTCTCTCGAGCTCTCTCCCTTCTCTTTCGTTTTTTTTTAAAGTTTTCCGGCGAACTCAATTTCCCGAGCAACAGGGCGCTGGTTCACCACCATTCTCACACTAACGTGATCGCCTCCCTCTGCCAAGCAACCCCGTAGCAACGATTTTGGGAACGGAGCACTATCGGGTGGTACGGGTTCGAGTTTTCGGTTTCGTTTCGGCCTCAAAAACACATCTAAACTCATCCCCGATTTGAGGTAACTAATTCTATATTCTAGTCGCACCTTTCCTTTCATTTTGTTCCTGGATTCGCGATTTTCCGGTGACCAGAATAAAACTCCGGCCACCGGAGTTTTGGGGAAGAAACTGATGACAGGTCGGGATTCCATATATATTAACTGTGCTGGGTTGAAACACAATCACCCCTGCAGCGCAGTTGGTTTGTGCTTTGGTTTGAAACTGTGAGGTCTGGGGTTCGAACCCTCCCAACCCCAATTCTTTTACAGTTTTTGTCCCTGATTCGATTTCCATGTCACTGCCTGAACAAAAGCCATCTGTTTCGAGTTTTCAACAAATGGCGACCTAGCCCAGTGGTTAGGGCTTCACAATCTAAACTTGAAGTCATGGGTTCGAGTCCCATGACCCCCATTTTTTGTGTTTTTATTTTTTTTTAATACTTTTAAGCATTATTTGGTCCAAAACTCAAACCTACTAGTACACGACTAATAAACCGTGTCCCGTGAAGTTTTCATAGACCCCGTTAGGGTACTCGTTGGATTTTTATTTTATGGAAATCCTATGATTTAAAAGAATTAAAAACTTATGGTTTTGTTTATATTAATATAAACTAGTTTTGAACATCGAAACATATATATAATTATATATTTGATTTATTTATGCTCATGTACACAAGCGTACGTTTTAAAGATGTCCTTTAAACTCTTGAATTTATGTCACGACATATAAATATATATTTAGGATATTTTATTTCATTTTTCGTCTACGTCTCGATATTTATATTTACGAATACATATATTTACCGATAATCTCTACAATTAGTATTTGGAATAACATACACACATTGATTTTCGTAAATCCTTGTGTCCTCAATCTAATGTCATTTTTTTACTACTTTCGTAATAAATGATTTTTATCGCACGTTGGAAATTGTCACTTACGTCATATTCGGAATTACTTGTTATCGACAACGTCGTCTAGACTATGTGACTCATGTGCGGACACACACTTACGTATGTAAATTCAATAGGTGCTTGGTAGTTACGCAAGACTCGGAGTCTTACTAAATTGTAGCAGCGCACCCTAAGGTGAGTTTCACAACCTTTACGTTACGTCCGGTTTTGGACGATAACACACGCAAACACATTACACCCGGGTTGGGGTGATAACACGACAACGTTTATGTATGATTAAAGTAGAAATCCAACATATATCACATGTTCACGTAAAATGCTTATCTTTGAAAGTCCTTACTTATCGAACCGTTAATAGTTTATAGCGAGGGGATATTGGGTAGTACTACTGGGGTCTGACAAACCCCACTCAGCGGGCACGAGATGCACCACCCGACTGGCGGTCGGACTGAGGACAATGTCAGCCTAAACTTACCGTGATCGAGTAGACACGGGGAAGGCAAACCACGTAAGGAATTATTCCTACAACTAATTGGTCAGCTTCGGTTGCGAACGTTTTAGTGACATGAACTTAGGCTCGCTACCTACGATATGGATTGTACTGTTAATATACATGCTTATATACGAATAAAAACTGTTGTATTCGTACTGCATAACTATACTAGTTATACTTATGTGCTTATGTGAACTCACCAACATTAGTTGACACTTGCTCTTATGCATGCTTTGCAGGACGCTAGGAGAATCTGATTTTTGGGCACGTACGTTGGCTAAAACCTTTTATTTTGGGAATTGGTTTTCAAATCTTTTCAACTTGAACTGGTATTTACTTATCGGGCGCTTGCTTGCGCAACTTGACTTTTATGAGCTTCCGCTAAACTTTAACTCTGGTTTGATATTTCCCGTTTGGAAATATATTTACAATTTGAACCCTTAACTTATGTTTGATGTAACTAATGACTCGGGTCCTGGTCTGGTTCACACCCCACACGGTAAAACTCCGTTAGTGGAAATTGGGGGTGTGACAGCTGGTAGGAACCAATATTCCCGAGGATACTGAGGAGCAGTTCGTGAGCCTCCTGAAGTCCCGAGTCACAACATTTGCATGGAAACATGAAGACATGACAGGTATATCTAAAGATATTATTACTCATAAACTTGGTTTAGATGATTCTTTCAGGCCAATACATCAGAAAAGAAGGAAGTTCGCTCCTGAGAGAAACATTATAATCCAAGAAAAAGTTGACAGGCTGCTCAAGTCAAAAATGATTAGGGAAGTAAAATATCCTCGATGGCTGGCTAATGTGGTGGTAGTCCAGAAGAAAAACGGTAAGTGGAGGGTATGTGTAGACTACACAGACCTAAACAAGGCCTGTCCAAAAGACCCATTCCCCCTGCCACATATCGATTCTATGGTGGACGCAACTGCTGGACACGAGATGCTAACTTTTATGGACGCTTCTTCGGGCTTTCAGCAAATTCAAATGGAACCATCAGATCAGGAAGACACAGCCTTCATGACTCCCACAGGTATTTATTGTTATATTGCAATGCATTTTGGTTTACGAAATGCAGGTGCCACGTACCAGAGGCTAGTCAACATGATGTTTAAAGACAAACTGGGGGACACCATGGAAGTATACATAGATGATATGGTAGTAAAATCGAAGGAAGCAAAGGATCATCCTAGAGACCTTCAAGCTGCTTTTGATATCTTGGACCAGTTCAACATGAAATTGAATCCTTCCAAGTGCCATTTTGGAGTAAGAGCCGACAAGTTCTTGGGCTTCATGGTTACTGAAAGAGGAATTGAGGCCAACCCTGAGCAGATCCAGCAAATGTCAAAGAAGTTCAAAGACTAACTGGTAGAGTGGCAGCACTCAACAGGTTCATATCAAGATCATCTGAAAAAAGCAAAGAATTCTATGACATATTGAAGAAGAACAAAAAGTTCGAATGGGGTGAAAAGCATGAAGCAGCTCTAAGCTCCTTGAAAGAATATTTATCATCTGCTCCACTTCTAATGCAACCAGTCAAGGGCGAATCACTATCTCTCTATTTAGCAGTTTCAAGCAGCTCAGTAAGTGTCGTGCTTGTGAAAGATCATGAGGGACAACAGCATCCGGTATATTATGTAAGCAAAACATTATTAGACGCCGAAACCAGGTATTCTTATTTAGAAAAACTAATCTTAGCCCTTGTCATGGCTTCCCAAAAATTAAGACATTACTTCGAAACTCATGTTATTCATGTGAAAACTAACTATCCTATTAAGTGTGTCTTAAGGAAACCTGAAATGTTTGGAAGAATGGCGAAATGGGCAGTTAAATTAAGTGCCTATGACATCATATATGAGCCAAGAACAGCAATCAAGTCACAAGCCCTGGCAGACTTTGTGGCTGATTTCAGCAGCGATATACTGCCAGAAGTTAAACTAGAGGTTAAGCAGCTCGAAGAAGCTTCAGGCGGATGGATCCTATATACAGATGGAGCATCTAACGTTAGAGGAACAGGATTGGGTGCGCTACTGAAATCGCCACAGGGGGACATTATCCCTCTATCTATCAATTGTGAATTCAAAGCTACTAATAATGAAGCTGAATATGAAGCTTTAATTGCGGGATTACAACTCGCTAAAGATATGGGCATCCAACACATTCAACTTTTTATTGACTCTTTGTTATTAACTAACCAATTTAATGGAACCTATGCAGTGAAAGGTGAAAGTGCTAACCAAATATTTAGACCTTGTAAAACAGTTAGCATTATCTTTTGAAAATTGCAGCATATCACAAGTACCTAGAGAAGAAAACGCAGAAGCTGATGCTTTGGCAAATTTAGCATCATCCTTAAGGATCCCAGAAGGTGTCAAGATTCCCATGACTCACATCCTGACACCAGCAATCGAAGAACAAGAAGTTAATGATGTCACAACAGATAAAGATCAAGAAATGATAGACTCTCAGGATCCTCAAGAATCCTGGACTTACCCTATCAGGAGATTTATCCAAGAAGGAGAAATCCCCAAAAACGAGAACTCCAGACTCTTCCGAACAAAGGTAATCCCGTATTCAATAATAAATGGTATCTTATACAAAAAATCTCTTGCAGGACCATACTTGAGATGCCTCGAGCAGCCTGAAGCACTTGCGGTGCTCCAAGATATTCATGAAGGTGATTGTGGCAATCACACTGGGGGCAGATCACTATTTTCCAAAGTATTGAGAACATGATACTACTGGCCTACTATGAAGAAGGATGCTATGGACTTTGTTCAGAAATGTGATGCATGTCAGCGACACGGCAATATCCTTCACCAGCCTTGTGACAACTGTAACTTCCCAAGTTAACTCCGTTAAGTTTTTCCGTTAGTTCCGTTAATGAACCCGAGACCCGTTATTTGAATGATTTCATATTTATTTATGTTTACTTGCTAATTAATATTAGTAACTTGTTTCGTGAACTTATTTCGTGACCCTATGTGTTAGTTGTGGAAATTTGTATTTTTATGCGAAACCGGATTTCGTGCGTAAATGGGAAACATTATGTCTAAATGATAAATTTATATAACCCGACTAAATTTTACATACTAAATGATTTAAAAACATTTAGAAACATTTTTAGAAGTTTTATTTTACAACTTCTAGTTAAAAACCCATTTAAAATGAGTTTTATGCTTTATGTGTTCAAAATGGAACTTGAGGGACTTAATGTGTAACTTTCAATTAAAAGAAAATCTGCACTTTCCTCCTCCTCCCCCTCATTTCTCACGACATCAGCAGCTCCACCTCTCCCTCTCTTCTTCACGTTCGCACATACACACACACACTTACAAGCTTCACGAAATCAAGCATCTTGGAGCAAAATTCGGAGTTTGGAAGCTCAATCAAGCTCCTAGAACACTCAAGCCAGCTTCCTCTTCTCCTCTTCTACTCCTACTCGCGATTTCTACCTCCAATTTGTAAGCCCTAACTTTTTGAATCCGAAATTTGTTGTTGCATGTGTGTTCTATGGTGTTTTTATGCTAAATGGTGAGCTATTATGCTCTTGATTCATGTTTTAGGTTGAGATATGTTAGTATGTATGATTTGGGACAGATTTGTAACTCGAGTTCTAAGGTCTGGAAATTGAGCTTAAATTTCTGCTATGAGTGCTCTTGTATGTATTGTCGGGTGTTTGGCAATGAAGTTAATGGTTGAAATGTGCTTAATTGCTAGCTACATGATGAGATTTTGATATGAATATGGTATGATCTTGTTAGGACCAGAAATTACATGTTATCCTAATTATAAACTTGTTGGTAGGTGTTAAATTGATCAAACATTAACATAGAATTGAAATTCTAAACACTTGCAAACTTAAGAAATTCTGACAGCTTTGACCAGGATTTTTGGTCAACTTGCAGCTAGTCATAACTTGCTCAATTTTGCATCGAAACTCAGTTGATTCTTTTTCCCTAGTAAAGTATTATGTCTTAGCTTTACAACGGCTACTCGCACACTTTCTAAAACCTCCGTTTGGTCACTCAAAACACTGCTGCAAGTTGGGTACTCAAAGCTGTCTAGTTTAGTGAAAAGTAGACTTTCCAATTTGGTTGAGCATGCTAATCTTGTTTTATTGGCAAGTTGATTAATTGTAAATGATGTTTATATATTAAAAGTAAGATCTGGAGATGTTGGTTCATAAATTCCAAATTTTGAATGAGTTATGCAAGTTTTCATTTCCTTTGACTAGTTTGCTAAATGCTAAAATGTGCCAACTTCCGATGTGCATAACTTCTTCGTTTCTCAACCTTTTTAGTTGATTCTTTTTGATACGAGTCCTAATTGATATGTAGTATATGCCTGTAAAATTTAAAGAATCTAATTCCAAGTATTGTGGATTTTAGCTATGCCACTAGTTAAGTGCTTGAAGTTTGACTTTCTGGGTCAACTTTGACATAAATTGCAATTTCTTGATTTTCTCCCAATCTGGGACTTGTATGTGCATTGAGTGACTTGTATGATTGCATGAAACATGTTTAGGTGCTTATGTGCTAGTTTCGTCCTCGCGACACCTTCTAATTTCATTAGACCATATTTATCCGAATAGGTTGACTTTGACCAACCTGTTGAATCAAGTGCTAGGTACCAGTGCACCCTAAGGTGAGTTTCACTTACTATTATTGTTATATCCGGTTTAGGATGATAACGCACAGATAGTTGCATCCGGTAAAGGATGGCAACCCGACGGTAAAGGTACTTCTTTACTTGAGTAATTTTCCGACAAAATATCATATGTTGCACTGAATTGCTTTCATTAAAAAGTCCTTACATTCGGGCCGTTAATATACAGTAGCGAGGTAATATTGAGTAGTACTACTGGGGATTGACACCCCCGCTCAGCGGTGCACGGGATGCACCCTCCGACTGGCGGTCGGACTGAGATCAATGTTAGCCTACCCACCGTGATCCGGATGGACACGGGAAGGCAAGGTTCATAGGTATCCCCTATCAAAACATTGTCAGCTTCGGTTACGAACAATTCAGGTGTACATAACTATAGGCTAGCTACCTACGATATGGAACTTTACTGGCCTTATGATTATTGATTGTGTTTTACCTTTCTTTATTCATACATTAGGTCTACATGTGGCGTGTAGACCGCTCTAGTGAACTCACCAGCCTTGGCTGACACTTGATTGTTGATTTCTTTTCAGGTCGTTAGGTGGATCATGGACGGCACCAGTGGTGGCAGTACTCCCTATGGATACCTTTTGAAAAACCCGGAATTTCAAATATTTAAATCCATCGTTTTGTAACACCATAACTGCAAACTTTATTTATGCTTCCGCTGAACTGTTAAACTTACTGTTTTGGACTGTAACTAAAACTTTATGTTAATTTATAAATTCTGTTATGGTTTGGTTGTAACTAAAGTCTGGGATCCTGGTCTGGATCACACCCCACACGGTTATACTCCGTTAGTGGAAATTGGGGGTGTGACAAGCCTGCTGAGCCGCTCCATTC
>JBCNJP010012060.1:0-14431 GCA_039602395.1 Deinandra increscens subsp. villosa
TTTGACCAAAACAGACACGTGGATTAAAAAGACGACCAGAGGTCGGACCTAACTCAATATATATATATATATATATATTGCTAACCACCATACGAATTATTGTTTTTTAAAGTTAAAGGGACTAAAAACATTATCATAGTATAAATATTTATTTACGTTCTCTTTATCGTTTAGACCACCCTAAAAATGTTGATTCAAAGACCAAACATATGATGTTACTACTTACAATAAAATGCTTTTTAAAACAAACAAAACCTTTTTATATCCACACATCAATATTTAGGGAAAGTCTGCAAATAAAGACATACTTTTACCAACATTTTTCGCTCACGGTACATTTAATCTAACGAGACTCAAGATCAATATTTAATGTAAAAGGACGACTAACTATATATTTCTCTATATTATTTAGTTCGTCAATAGACAATAATAACATGAAAATATATATATTTAAATGTATATTAAAATATATAACTAAGTATATATGTATATATACATTTAAACGTTTATTTTACTCATAACTCTTATCTGCGATATAAATTGATCAAACCTTCAGCGTTTTACTCAAAATATATCTTTTCAAAAACGGATCTTTATCAACATACAAACGGGGACGAATTGTCAAGACTTCGACCGAACTCATTGGTTAACCAGAACGTTAACCAATCAAATCAAGACCTAAGACTTGTGCTATTATTATTATTATTATTATTAGGACATCAGACAGCCATAACTCCTATCAGCTTTATCATCAATCACCTAGAAAAGGTGAGTTTCACGGCCCGTTTCCTTTATAAACTGTTTTATATTTTTGGGGGAGAAATCATGATCAAACAAATCTTTTTACTTGATATTATGGTATTACTGTTACGCTATTGATTATCTGTTCTTTCATACCCCTTCATAGTAATTTGCTAAAAACATATTGCTACAAATCCCATCATCAATTGATTTCAATTAGTTCCTGTAACAAAACGATAACTAGTGAATAGATCTATTTGGGTTGACAACCCTGCCCTAGCTGGTCGCTCCAGTTCTGACTCACGGTAACCAGTCTGGGGGTACATGTCAGTTATTCTATGCCATTGGTATTTCTTAGGGGAAGTTACTATCGATGGGTAAATCTGTTAGTGTTTGAAATCAAGGAACAAGTAGATCAATGCAACAACGAGTAACCTTTATAATATCTTGTATATCTTCAACGTTTTACAAATACATCTTGTAGAGTCCTAAACCTGTGAACTCACCAACTTTATGTTGACCTTGTTTTCAAACTCATGTATTTCTCAGGTAAATGAAAACCGCTCTCGGCATGCAAATGGGAAGTCTATCAACTATTAGGACCTGCTTTAGGAATGGTGTCATGGTCATTCCTTTTTATTAAATAAAATCATGAACACTCGTAATATTTATCGTATTTCATCCTTTTCAGTATTGTAACATATTATCATCGTGTATGAATTCCGCTGCAACTTTAATAACTATTTGATCTTTAAACATAAAATGAAACTATTAGAGGTCGTTCCTCGTAACCACGACTATGACCCCATGACGTCACACGCCTACGTAATCGGAACATCGGGGAGTGACAAACCCTCAAGATATTCAGTCTGAAAGTGTATCACGCTTTCTAGATAATCCAAACATTCGAATTTCTAACATTAAGTTTTGTGGTTTAGGTTAAACCTTGTTCTGATGCCATCTAATAAACGATGGTTTAAAGGGTCTCAACTTGCTTGTATATTTGTGATTAATTTTATAAGGACACATAGAAAATATAAAGGAGACACAAATAGCTATGTTGACCAACTTAGAGACTAAAATAACCCTTTGACTTTTCCCCCTCAAAATAGTCACTAAAGAACGATCGTCGACGACCGTAGTTACGGTCTTGACGATCGTAAGTTCATAGAGCCAATCACAGTCTGTCACGTCACCACATATGTGACAACTGTAACCTCCCAAGTTAACTCCGTTAAGTCTTTTCCGTTAAATCCATTAGTTCCGTTAAGCAATCTCTGTTAGTCACATTACAAGTAGTAGCTAATACATAACTAGACCGAATACGTCCATGACCTTTGGTTGATCACCGAACCCGTCCATATGTGCCATGTGTTTATTTACTTACTACCATTACGTGAAGTTATATGCAACGTGTTTATTTGATTAAGGGTGTAATTGTGTGATTATCGAGAAATTGTGCTTGTCTTACTTGAAATGTAAATTGACCTTTTTGGGTAGCCAGCGAAACTACCAGGCGAAACTACAGTTTCGCCCGGTAGCTAAGACATTTGGGCTACGAGACCAGTTTCGCGTGGCTAGCGAAACTGCCAGCGAAACTACCAGCGACACCACCAGCGAAACTAGCACCTGATATATAGGAAACCCAAGCCAACCTTTTCATTTTTGCTCATTCCTCACAAACACACACACTTCTGCACTCTCCCCCTCTCGAGATCTCCGGCCAGCAAGGAAATAGCTCGAACCACAGTGATTCCAGCCCCAAATTTCCATCCATCCAAGCATTGGAGATCAACCGTGAGTCACATAAACCTCCCTTATGCATTTCTTGTATGTTTAACTAAAATGTATGCTTAGAATCCACATGCAACGACTTCTGCTACTGCTATGATGCTTAGGGATGCTAGACA
Source organism: Deinandra increscens subsp. villosa (assembly GCA_039602395.1). Lineage (NCBI taxonomy): Eukaryota > Viridiplantae > Streptophyta > Magnoliopsida > Asterales > Asteraceae > Deinandra > Deinandra increscens. Next base: position 2,652 of record JBCNJP010012060.1, read on the forward strand.
TAACATAAATTCTGTAACTTGCCATGTCAATATGAAGATCCATGCAAATTAGGTCCCTTTATGTGAAAATGTGTTCTTGGTAATTTGTTGACTAGAATCCATGTTTAGGGTGTTAAAATTGCTCCCATGATGTTAGTAAACGTTTAGGTATGCTAGATATCGAATTGCATGTGATACAGAAGCTGTTAGAAAGGTTTTTAGTCAAATTTACGGGTTTTTTTAGCGACTAGCGAAACTGTGCCTTCATCAGGCGAAATTATGTAGCGAAACTATGTATATCTCCTTCTAGCGAAACTAAGTAGCGAAACTATAGTGTCGCCGGGTAAACCAACCAGACCTGCTCGAACGAAACTACCGAGCGAAATTCCCTGAACGAAAGTTCAAACCAGTTTCGGGCGAAACTAGGCTAGCGAAACTGTGCCAACAGTTTCGAGCGAAACTAGCCTAGCGAAACTGTGTCATCGGGTATTGCCTAGCGAAAGTGCTGCCCGTGCACACAGCGAAACTGCCTAGCGAAACTGCTAGCGAAATTGTGACCAGAATCCAAACTTGTGCAATTTACTTGTAATGATATGCCATGACTTGCATGCTTTATACTATGATGATACATGCTTTGACTTCTGATATATATGAACCCTTGTGTATGATCAACCATCGGTGACGTGTGTCGTTATGTCGTGTCGTGATTTCCAACGTGATAGTGGTTTTAAATACAACCTTACACCTAAGACCTTAATGTGATTATTAGGTCCTCGTTAACAATCATAACCGAGTCTATTGAAGAAGTAAGCCGAGCAACCTAAGGTGAGTTCATTTACATTATTGTTATGTCCGTTCAGGGACGATAACGCGCAAGTGGTTACATCCGGTAAGGATGGTAACCCAACGGTAAGGTTTTCTTACTGGGTAAATTTCCGACATAATATCATATGTGACACTGAATTGAACTTATTTATTTAAAAAGTCCTTACATTCGAGCCGTTAATATACAGTAGCGAGGTAATATTGAGTAGTACTACTGGGGATTGACACCCCCGCTCAGCGGTGCACGGGATGCACCCTCCCGACTGGCGGTCGGACTGAGATCAATGTTAGCCTACCCTCCGTGATCCGTAAAGACACGGGAAGGCAAGGTTCATAGGTAACCCCTATCAAAAACATTGTCAGCTTCGGTTACGAACAATTCAGGTGTACATAACTATAGGCTAGCTACCTACGATATGGAACTTTTACTGGTCTTATGATATTGATTGTGTTTTACCTGTCTTTGTTCATAAACATTTAGTCTACTTGTGACGGGTAGACTGCTTTAGTGAACTCACCAGCCTTGGCTGACACTTGATTGTTGAATTCTTTTCAGGTCGATAGGTGGATCATGGGCAGCACTGGAGGCGGCAGTACTTCCTATGGATACTTTTGAGAAACCCGAAATTTCTAACATTTAAATCCATCGTTTTGTAACACCATACTGCAAACTATATTTATGCTTCCGCTGAACTGTTAAACTGATCATTTTGGAATGTAAACTTAAACTTTATGACTTCTTTATAAATTCTGTTATGGTTTGGTTGTAACTAAAGTCTGGGATCCTGGTCTGGATCACACCCCACACGGTTATACTCCGTTAGTGGAAATTGGGGGTGTGACAACATACGGTCTTGACGATCGTTCATTTTTCCCGAAGGGTCGTGGCGACCGTTCACCTTTCCCAAAGGAGAGTTTGATGACCGTTCCGGTAGTTACAGTCTTGGCGACCGTTCACTTTTCCCGAAAGGTCGTGGCGACCATTCACTTTTCCCGAAGGGGAGTTTGACGGTCGTTCCGGTGGTGGACGACCATTGTGGGTACGTGGCACTCAATGATTGGAGGAGAACATGGTCGAGCGACCGTTGCGGAGGGGAGTTGACGACCGTTGGGGTAGGGCTATTTTTGAGGACACAAAATATCAAGGGGCTAATTTTGTCCCATTGTTGATCAAAAGGGGTAATTTGGTCTTTTTCCCAGATATAAATATAAAGGAAAACAAAATATAGAAGGAAACCACGGGTTGGGTTCTATAGAAAACCAATATTTTGTAAAAAACCAAAAAACCAAGAAAAAAAATTATTTTCTTAAACTTTTTTTATATGTTTCTTTCATAATTTTAAGAATACTGGAAAAAAACAAACTTTAAAAACATTTTCAAGTTTTTTTTTAAAAATAAAATAAAATTCAAATTTTAGCTTGAAATTAATAATGCACTATGCAACAGTAATATAAAATTGGTTTGTGAATGCCAATTCTTTGTTTTTTACATTATTCGCATAAACCACGTTAATATTTAAGTTAAGTTTCATATTTTTAAGTAGTTTTAATTATAATGCATTATGCAATACTATTAGTACTATTGCATGATGCACTAATAAAAAATCACTAAACTTTTTATTTTTTAATTTTTTTCTTATAAATAAAGCTAATGAAATTATAAACTTTTTGGTGAAATTTTTTTAAAAAATTATTAATATATGAAGAAATTATAGAGAAAAAAAGGTTGGTTTTTTAGTTTTCTGAAGATTTTTTCCAGAAAACCACAAGCTAAATGGTTAAAAGGTATAGAATGTCACGAGGAGATTAAGGAGAAATATATGAGAATTAATTATACAGTGAATTTCAATATTTTTGCTTTCGGTATTTTCAAATGACGGATGCGCGGTGTTCTATAGGGGCAAACATAGTGTAGTGTCAGGGGAGGCATGTGCCACCCTTAAAGTCGTACGTAAAGTGAGAAATTTTTTTTATTTTTTGATTTTTATAAATATGTGTTACCAAAAAAAATATATGTATATGCTACCTTTTAAGAAAATTTTTAATACTACTCGTTTATGTTCTCTTTAGGAACTCGTGTGTGGGCATGGAGAGGGCCCCTTTATTTTTGTTAATAAAGTGAACATGGATCACGAACAAATTAACAATCAACATTGTAACATGGTAATCCAATTTGTGAATTCACCACGCCCACACATCATATATCCATCCACACACCTACGCAAACACACAGTGAATATACATCTCCAAGGCAAAGGCAAGAACCCAACAATGGCTAACCAACACCAACTGATTCTACTAGATTACTGGACGAGCATATATGGTATGAGGGTGAAGATTGCTCCATGCTGAAAAGGGTCTTTCGTATGAGTACAGAGAAGAGGATTTGAGGAACAAGAGCCAGCTTCTTCTCGACTCCAACCCCATTCACAAGCAAATCCCGGTTCTCATCCACAACGGCAAACCAATCTGCGAGTCCAGCATCATCGTTCAATATATCGATCAAGTTTGGAAAGATGAAGCTCCGTTGCTTCCTTCTGATTCTTATGCCAGAGCTCGTGCGAGGTTTTGGGTTCACTTCATAGACCAGAAGGTAATATGACATTTTATTTTCAGGAAGGCCGGGACTGTTTATTTGGTTTCTTGTTGATAACTAACTACGTACAAAGATTTTAATTTAGGATGTGTAAAATCTATCTAATTAGAATACTGAATACTAGCTTTACAAGAAACACACAAATAATCACCTCGTATTGTCTTGTATGTCTCTTCCTTTCCCACCCAAGAGTTTACGGATTTTGTTTTTATTCGTCCGGTTAGCAACTTATCATGGATTTGTTTTTGTTTGTTTGTGATTATTGTGTAGTTATAAAGCTCCTCCCTATATGAGACGTTAAATTATACATGTGACGGTCCAGTCAATAAGACGTTTTATGACTTAAAAGTATGTAGTGTATAAAGCTTCATAATGCCCCATAGTTATTACCTAATTATATTATATTATTTATAAAAAAAACGGTTAAAAATCTCAGCCAAAAAAAAAAAAACCCTTCAAAAAAAGTATCAGGCTCTATAACCATAATGGAAAACCAAAAAGTTTGACATATAGCGCTCCGGGACGATATTGGGGGCGCTATCCCGCATATTACGTCGACTACATAGCCTAATTCAGTTAGAATTTCGCAGTTAACTGTGTTTGAGATGCTTGTAATCCCTAACACTGTGTTCCCGAGTTCATTTTAGGAGGGAAAGGAAAGGAAAGTATAAAAAAATTTGTGTTCGCTGAGTTTCACCTAAGGAGAGAAAGGGAGAGAAACAAAAAAAAAAGTCGTGTTCCTGAGTTTCATTAAAGGGGAGAAAAGGAACGGAAAGTTAGTTCATTTTCTATTGTTTTTCTTTCCTTCCAAATCGGAAGGATTTGGAAGGAAAGGTAATCACTCCCCTTCTCTTCCTTTCTCTTCTCTTCCTTTCTCTTCTTTTCCTTTCTCTTCCTTTCCTTTCTCTTCTCTTCTTTTCCCTCTTTAAGTAAACTCGGGAACACAGCGTAAATGAGTGACTTCCACATCCGTTGCCACTAAGGCAATAAAAAAAACAAATCCATAATGAGCAAAACTTATTAGTATTGTAAAATCCTTCCTTGTCACTTATTGATTTTGTGATATTTTGTACGTTTAAGTTCATATACGAAAATGCATGCAGCTATACCAAAGTGGGAAAAAACTGTACACAACAAAAGGGGAAGAACACGAAGCATCAAGGAATGAGTTCATAGAATGCTTGAAATTGCTTCAAGGAGAGCTTGGAGACAAACCTTACTTTGGAGGTGAAACCTTTGGGTACCTTGATGTATCTTTGATCCCATTTTATTCATGGTTTCAAGCCTATGAAACCTATGGGAACCTCAACTTTGACCACGAGTGCCCGAAACTGATTGCTTGGGCTAAACGATGCATTCAGAACAAAGGAAGCGTGTCTAACTCGCTTCCCGACTTGCCAAAAATCTTAGGCTTTGTTCAATACATGCGAAAGAAATATGGAAACGAGGAATAAAAGTTATAATAATGTACAAAAAACACCTAGACGTGTTTTTCTGAGTAATTGTATATATATATATATATATATATATATATATATATATATATATATATATATATATATATAGGGTTGGGGTATTTTGGAACCTACTTTCGAGTTGGAGAATCGTTGGAACCCGGTCAAAAACGCGGTTAAAAAAATGTTTTCTTCTCTTAATTTTTTTATGGTGGTAGTTTATGTTATAAACTACTCTTAAATGAAAAAAAATCAAAAAACCGCCTACTAGATTTTTTAAAAAAAAATATCAAAAATGTCTAGGTTACACATGTAACTTTTGCGTAACTGCAAATATATGCATAAAAGTTACAGATGTAACTTTTTTCGTAACCGAAAATCTACTAGGCGGTTTTTTGATTTTTTTTTCATTTAAGGGTAGTTTATAACATAAAGAACCACCATAAAAAAAATCGAAAAAAAAAACACTTTTTTACCGCGTTTTTGACCGGGTTCCAACGATTCTCCAACTCAAGGTCGGTTCCAATTTATCTTTTCCCTATATATATATATATATATATATATATATATATATATATATATATATATATATATAGATTGTTGCACTTTACAACTGTAACTGTGTAACATACATATTTGTGAGATTTCAATCTGAACAGAATATGATTTCGGGGAAGAAGCGGTTCCCATTGCAGAAAGCTTGTAATTTTCATTGTAAAGCGGTTTCCTTCTTTAACTTGTAGTTACTGTATGCAATGGCTGCATCAATAGTATGTACTTTCTTCCAACCACTTCGTATTAACCAGATAGAGGCGTCAAGGGACAAGACAAAACAGATCGAAAAGTGAAGACAGATCGAGTTTGGTTAACCACAAGCTCTTTTTGGTTTGCGCTTATGTTCACTAAAAGTAAAAAGTGAAATTAAGCCGAGAGAGAATGGTGAGAGAGAGTGTGAGAGAGAGTGTGAGAGCGCAAGCAGCGGTAGCAGAAGATGACTGGAAGCCGGTAGTCCGACGACGGAGATCAACCGGAAAGCATCCCCTGGACACCCACCAACACCGCCCAGACCCAAACCTAGCAACATCCTTTCTCCTATCAAACATCCCAACAAACCTCACTGCAGCCCAACTATGGAAAACCTTCAGTTTTCTTGGAGAAATCAGAGATGCTCACATTCCCAGAAATAAGAACAAAAATGGACAAGCGTACGGCTTCCTGAGATTCAGCGACGTAAAACATCCTGAGGTGATGGTGGAAAGAATAGTGGCAGTCAGACTGGGTGACGGCAGACATATGGTCACCATCGCCAGAAACCAAAGACCCCACACCTTCAACATCCCACCCTCTCAGCCACGGCCCCACAAATACCCTCCTCCCTTCCGTCATACATGCCACCATATTCCCATGCATCGCACCAACAACCCTCCAATCATACCTGGCAACCGCCATCCCATCAAAATCTTTCGAGCAAAAACCTCAAACGAACAATACTCATACAAAGAAGCAACCTTAAACCTTCCCGGAAATACCTCTCACCATCAGCCCCCTCACCCTGAAAACACCTACCAAACAACCGGTTTGGAAGTCGTAATCCCCGACACACCCCCACTTGTCCCGTCTAAAATGAAAAAACTGGCACTAATTGGGACCGTTGAGGACATTCACATGCTGTACAACGCAGAGGTAGTTCTGGCTCTTGACTGTTACATCCAAGTGGAAGTACACTATATTGGTGGTCTCTCCTTGGTTATAGTCTTCCAAACATCCGATGAAGCCATGGACTTTCTATCAAACAGAAAGGAGAACTGGTCTAAAGTATTCACAAAACTGGAAGTGTGGGAAGGCCAAACACTTTGCAGAGACAAAATCGCCCAACTCACAATCCGGGGGGTTCCGTTCCATCTAAGGGATGTCGATACCTTTGATGCAATCGGGTCAAAATTTGGCAAAGTTTTGGAATCATCAGACTTTAACTGGGAAGCGTTCGACGTTACAACGGCTGTCTGCTATGTACTAACTGACAGATTGGAGAGGATTGAGGAAAAGGTGAAACTCAGATGGAACAGGTACGAATTCTGGTTATGGGTCTGTGAAAATACGGCCGAATGGACACCCCCACCTTCGATTCAACCACATCAAGTCCTAAGCCCATACCACTCGGCCTCCGAACAATCAGATGATGATGATAGTGATTTAGAGTCCCGTTACTCGGAATTTGCGGACGACGCTTCGAACGAACATACGATTTCGGGCCACGACGCCGCCACCCCCACCATCGTAATGGAATCCCCACCGCCGGATGTCACTCAGTCCGGCTGGAATCTCCCAACCCCCTCAACGGCTAGTGTGGCGGTGGAAGATCAAAAGACGTCCTCGATAATCCGAAAGCCTCCAACACCATCCCCCACACATGCTAGCACTCCATCCCCTAGGTCTCGAAAATCAATGACGGCGCATGCAACTCCCTCACGTGCAAATCAACCTTTGGACCGGCCCAAAAAACCATCCTCAATTGCTTCCAGCTCCAGTTCCGGAACCACTCTGGCCCAGGACACTCCTAAAGCCCAAAACGGATCCTCACCATCCCGGACCCTGGCCCAATCGCCCCAGGCCCATTCACCTTTCCCCCCCCCTTCACCAGCCCACCCGAAACCTAAATTCCTCTCCTCCTGATGGGTCCAACAACAATCGTCCTTCACCTAACCCCAACCTCACCCCGTCTCCCCCATCTCCCCCCCTCAATCCTCAACCGGGCATCCACATCAATGATAATCTCCCTCCCCTTCCTGACCTAAATTGCACCCTCCGATCCTCATCGCTTCAAATCCTCTCTCGTTCCCAACCAAATGCCCCAAATGCCCAAAAGCAAACATACATCCCCCCCTTACGTCTCAGCAACTCCCTCCGTCCACCCTCTCTTTGGTTCAGCCGGCCCCTCCACCGCCCAAGAAGAAGAAGCAACAGTAATACCTTTAGCTCACAATTCAGTGCCCCATCTGTGAATCAAATTTCGGAAATAAATAGAACCACTAATGTGGGAATCGCACTTGGATTCCAAATGGACGGTCATCAAGATAAAGTGGTGGATCTCATTCAATCGCCTCCTGTACGCCCCGAACCCATTGGATAAGGGTTTAATCAAGTCATTCTCCTGTTGCAATTCCTGTTGTGGTACTCAAATGAATTTTCTTTCTATCAATCTTTGTGGGGTTGGAAACCCCGATAAAAAGGAGTGGATCCGAAAACTCAAAAAAGCAAATAACATCAGCTTCATAGCTATCCAGGAGACTCAATTCTCTGATTCGACGCGAATAAATCCACAAGGATTCTGGGATAAATTTCTCTGCCAATCGGAAGCAGTTGACGCAAATGGCAGATCCGGTGGCCTACTGTGCATATGGGACCCCGGGAAATTCACGATGAACAATGTTCACAAATCCAGACACTTCCTCCTGATCTCAGGTACCTTAAATCAATCCCTGCAACCCCTAATCATAATCAACGTCTACGGCCCTCACAATCTACCCTCCAAGAGAGCTTTCTGGTCTGATCTTAGCGAGAGACTATCCGAGCATCCAGACATCCCAGCCATCCTGCTTGGCGACTTTAATGAGGTACGGTTCCTTAACGAACGTCTAAATTCTGAGTTTTATCCATCCAGCGCAGACTTGTTCAATAACTTTATTAGGGAAAACGAACTCAAGGAATACAAAATGGGAGGTTTGAAATACACTTACAGAAAGGGTAATAAATTCAGTAGGATCGATAGGATGCTGGTCACGAACGAATTTATGCGTCTATGGCCGAGAGCTTCCCTTACTGCATTGCCCAGGGAGCTATCGGACCATAGCCCCTTGCTTTTAACTGCTGATGCACTTGATTTTGGGCCATGTCCTTTTAGATTTTTCAGCAACTGGATAGGTACACCTGGGTACAAAGAAACAGTGGACGCAGCCACAAACAACAACGGCGGAATCCAGGAGCCGGGAATTAAAGCAGATAAGTCCTTACATCTCAAACTCAAAAGAGTGAAAGGTGCTCTAAAAAATTGGAACAGGTCAAGGTTGCTGCAAAGGCAAGCAGAAGAAAAGATGCTAACGGATTTGATTAACGGCTGTGATTTAAAAGCGGAAACAATTGGCCTCACAAACAATGAGGTTCAGATGTGCACAGATGCACGCAAAAGATTATCAGAAATCAGGCAAGACAGGAGGGATGAGCTGATACAAAAGTCTAGAGCAAAGTGGTTAAAGGATGGGGACGAGAATAGTGCATACTTCCACGGCCTAATCCGATGCAGAGAAATAAAGAATAGGATTTACGGCATTCAAAACAACGGCGTTTGGATAACCAATCCAACAGACATCAAAAAGGCTGTAGTTAGTTTCTTCAAAAACAAATTCGAGGAACCAATCAATGACAGACCGTCTTTCCACTCAGATGACTTCAAGAAACTCTCTCAAGTTGAATCGGACATGCTCATTGCACCATTCTCGATGGATGAAATCAAAGCCGGGGTTTGGGAATGTGGATGTGAAAAGTCTCCCGGTCCAGACGGGTTCAATTTCAAGTTCATCAAAGACAGTTGGAACCTTTTGAGCCAGCATTTCCTAAATCTAATGAATGAGTTCCACCAATCTGGAACGATAAGTATGGGTTGCAACTCCTCCTTCATAGCTCTAGTCCCCAAGATTAAAGACCCCCTGAGCTTCTCTCAATACCGACCTATTTGCCTGATTGGGTGTATTTACAAAGTTCTTGCAAAGGTCCTCGCAAACCGCCTAAAAAAGGTGATGGGCTCGGTCATAAGTGAGACACAATCGGCCTACGTGGAAAATAGATCGATACTCGACGGGCCACTAATTCTGAATGAGGTCGTTGGATGGCTGAAAAAACAAAAACGTAAAGCGATATTTTTCAAAGTTGATTTTGAGAAGGCATTCGACACGCTGAATTGGGAATTCCTTGACAAAACACTCGAACTTATGGGATTCCCTGACCGTTGGCGCAACTGGGTAAGCGGCTGTCTCCGTTCCTCAAGAATTTCAGTCCTCATAAACGGGTCCCCGACAACATAATTTGCGATGAAAAGAGGGGTGAAACAGGGCGATCCACTCTCCCCGTTTCTATTCATCCTTGGAATGGAAGCTCTTCACATTGCCATGACAAAGGCAGTCAAAGACGGTTTGTTCACTGGAATCAAACTCCCGGCCGACGGGCCTGTTTTGTCACATCTCATCTATGCCGATGATGTAATCTTTGCAGGGGACTGCTCTCTTGAAAACTGTGAATTTCTTGCGAGATTCCTACGGTGCTTTTTCCTTGCCTCCGGTCTAAAAACAAACTTCAACAAAAGCAAACTATATGGGATAGGCATAAATGATCGGGAATTGGAACTCTTAGCAGAAACGTTGGGCTGCAAAAAAGATGTACTACCTTTCACTTATCTCAAACTTCCGGTCGGGGCGAACATGAAACACAAGAAAAACTGGGCTCCGATAGTAAACAAGCTGAAATCTAGACTCTCGAAGTGGAAATCGAAGATCCTCTCCTCTGTGGGTAAGGTCACTCTTATCAAATCAGTCCTAGGCAGCCTCCCCATATACTACTTGTCCGTTTTTAAGGCCCCTGCAGGTGTAATTCAGGAATTAGAAGCAATCAGAAGGAACTTTTTCTGGGGTAAGTTAGATGACCGCAACAAAATCTCTTGGGTATCCTGGGATCACATCTGTGCCCCGAAACAATCAGGTGGACTGGGAGTGGGCAGCCTAAAGGCGTCGAACTCTACCTTACTCTCCAAATGGATTTGGAAGTTGAAGGAAAACAGTAATGCTTTTTGGGCCAGGGTAGTCACTTCACTTCATCACTCGAATAGGCAACACGACACCGTTCCAGTTAAAACATCTCTCCAAGGCCCATGGAAACAAATAAACACCGTGGTTAACGACCTACATCAGGCTGGGGTGGATTTTTGGGGGGAAACAAAAGTCATGGTTGGCTCACACTCTACCGTCTTGTTTTGGCACGATAATTGGACCGGAAATCAGCCCTTAAAGTCCCTCTTCCCTGCAATATATAAATTGGAAAAACACAAAAGCTGTTTGGTGGAAGATAGAATCCCTCAACGTGATAACAACCTGCCAATCCTCCCAACATGGAAGTGGCGGAAAACTCCAAACACTCAGCAGGAACATGCTGAGTTACAAGCAATATCCCTGTTGATCGCCTCCTCGCAGCGGGTCAATGGGCCTGACAGATGGCTATGGTTGGGCTGCAAAGACGGTCGGTTTTCCACGGCTTCGGTGAGAAAAAACGTTGAGCTGCGTATTGGAGATTATCCCTATAAGCACAAGTGGTCCCACTGGATCCCCAAAAAGGTGGACATCTTCCTATGGAAGGCGATATTAAATAAAATTCCAGTTAAGATCGAGCTAGAAAAAAGGGGAGTTCAAATCACCAACCGGTCATGTAAATGGTGCAGTCTAGCCCCGGAAACTGCTGATCATCTCTTCATCAACTGTTCTATGGCGGCAAAAATATGGGGACTAATCGGAGAGTGGACCAAGCTTCGATTCAACCTCTCCTCTTCCCTGGAACAACTACTGAAGGACACTTATGTCAAATGCAAATCACCTGAATCCTTGAACAAGGCCCACGCCATCATCGCTGCTGTGGTTTGGGAATTATGGATCGCAAGGAACATGAAAGAATTTCAAGACTACAACACCCACCCCGGTAGATTGCTCGACAACATCAAATCAAACACCTTTTCTTGGTTCACTACAAAGGCCGGCAAATGTAATCTCTCTTGGATATCTTGGTGTTTGTGTGCTCCCATTGTGTAATCTTTGTATTGTCTTGTGTACTCGTTTTCTAGCTTCTTGCTAGTCTTTCAATAAATTTTCGCCGTTCAAAATATATATATA
>JBCNJP010012061.1:0-14423 GCA_039602395.1 Deinandra increscens subsp. villosa
TCATGCCAGGGTTTGACGTTAAGTTTATCTTTCACCATTGGTCTAGACTTGATCATTTTCGGTTGAACACACAGTTATATGATCATGCTCGTTAGGTGTTTGTTAGAACAAGCTACTATTTGCTACTTTTTGCTGTGATTATTATCTGGATTTGCTGTGCATCCTAAGGTGAGTTTTACGACCCCATTTTACTATTTTAAATAATGTTCTGGGAGATTAACATGCAAAAACTTGAACTGTTACATAATTATATGAACATAATTATATGAACAGAATGATAGTGGCACACCCGGGTTTTCTTATAAACCTCACCACCACCTTTTTTTTACATCCCACAAGGATCAAGAAGATGCCAATCCCATCTTCGTTACACCCTAGCATGCACCACCTTTCAAGACCCAACATGTAGGGAAATTTTGTCTCCATGCAGTACAACCTTTATGGACCGTCGGTCCATAGTTTCCATCTACAAGTTCAAAAATCTCTTATCCTTCTCTTTTTCTTGGAAGCGGTCTTCCTAAACCACACATAAACATAGACATCAAGCAATGCTTAGTCAAGTTTGAACCTCCCTTGTGCACCCCACCCCCCACCCCCAACGAGCTGGTCACCAAGGACCGAACCCGTATCCTTTTCCTTCTTTCTTTCGATCACCATACAACACACACACACACACAAACTTATAAAACTTATAGTCCTAGCATTTTACCAATCCCCAAACACCCTCAACCTCTCTTTTGGTTCTCTTAACCGTCCATCACCCAATCCAATTACCAAACACACCTTGATCTTATTTAACCTACATATATAAACTACATTATGACCACTTACTTCGTTCACACAAACCCTAAAGGAAAACTTGCTCCCACCACCTCTCTCTTCTTCCTCCCAACCGGACCCTCTCTTGAAATTGCTTGAGCGTGTGGATCTTCTACTTAGTCGTAATGAAATCAATGTAAACGAGTAGACACGAAGAGTAAATACAAACGACTTGTATTAACCACAGAGATGACCACAAAGTAAACAGAGAAGATATGACTTCGAAGCTCCTGAATTCTATACAAGACGACGTATTTATACTAGCTACACCACGACCGGCCGAACCCCAGTTTCGGACACAAGTTCGGACTTGTCCGAACTCCAGGTTCACTGGGAGTTCGGATCACAGCTCATAAGCACATCTTCGTCTTGTATTCGATACTTCACATGATGATCATTACCATGTATCAACATCTCTCCATGATTTCTTCATTAAACACCATCATTTCTTGGAGTTACAAGAATCTAGGAGCAAGAAGAAAGCTTGGAATCACCCTCATCATCACCATTTTTGGATCTCTTCAAGTGATTGAGTCCCATTTCCAACTTTTCTTATGACTAATCCTAATCTATCACTTATTCGTTAACCGTTTTCACATATAGAACACTCCCATGAGAAGTCTTGACTAATGTGGGTGCCTAAACAAAAGTTTTATTTCATAAATGCTTACTTTGTCTAACTATGTCCAAGATATCATGTGTAGTTTACTTATTTATGAACTTGTTAGTGATTTCCTAAGAAAAACATGTATAATACTTAGGTCCATGGAAAATGTTCATGTTACATATGTGTAGTTACCTAAACACCCATGATTTCTTGTGTATTTTGGTAGTAACGTTGATTATTGTTGGTTGTTTGAATCCCTTGGAAATGTATGGCTCAATTAGACTCAAAAAAATAGTCAAGATATATCACTTTGAAGTTTAGGAAGTTTACATGTGCTTAGACTCACCATAGGAACATTTTAACATGAAATACACACTTTTACCTTTGATTTTGGCCCCAAAATTTCCCACTAATTTGATCAGAAATTTTAGGGTTGAAAATAGTAGGTTTTGATGAGAAAAATTATACCTAAGTCCCACTAAAACATTCTAAATTAAAATACTTGAATTGGGAAAAACTGGGATAAAAACCGACGTTCTATGGATCCGGAAACTTGATTTTATGTTAGATATGTTTTTATGGACAAGATAGTTTATTTAAGGGGGTTTGAGACTTAAAATGTGTTTATAAACAATTATGGTAAATTTTAGGAACTAAAAGTGTAATAAAGTGAGACATCGGGACCAAACCAACACATTACTAGTAAAACCGACGAAATTGTGATGTTTAAACTTTAGAATATTATTTCTAGAATATTTAACTAAAAATGTACTTTTTTTCATGACCACGTGTGTTTTTTGACAAAAACTGATAAATATCGCGTATTTGATAAATACCGTGAAAACACCGATTTTCGACTTTTGAGCCAATTGAAATTATTCATTCCATAGAAACTATGATATCATCACAATATTTACTTACTTAAATATTTATCCATTTTAAATAACTTTGGGAATACTTATATATTTTCTTGAATTATAAATATATTGTCACAACCCCGCAGACCACCCGTGTAAAACCCGCGAGCGAGGGCGTAAACCAGACCATGACATGAGTCGTCAGACACTTCGAACATCTATATGCTCGACTCAACGACAAATTTATGTTTGTAAAAAAGTTTAATAGAGTAAAAGGTTATTTAAAACAGTTCGGAAGCATTTATTAAGTTTTGAAATCCTTTTGTGGAAGCGACAAGATACTAAGTCAAACAATTCATATGCGGAAGCGACAACATAAAATAGTTTTAACATATCTTTCTCCCAAGGAGACAAAATAAGTTTTGAATTAATATAAACAAATGCATGCCAATACCCATGATCATAACGTGCATTCCTTAGCGAACCTCCTAAGGACCTGAGAAGAAACATGTAAAGTGTCAACGCTAGGTTGGTGAATTCTCAGAGTTTAAGCAAGTAAATAAATATCATTTATTTAAAATAGTAAGCTAACCAGTTACCCTCATCGAGGCGTAAACCATCCAGGAATCACATATCCTGATAAAGATAATCAACATTCTATATACTTGGGTTAGCTAGACCACGTATTTATAACACCATAGGCCTCGTGTCCCAATTCCTGACAATTAAGTTTTGTCTTCTTGCCATTCTATACCAAACATGACCGGAGTTATGAAAATATAATACCCCTTCTCCACCCTCGAAGGCGGCGGGGCTATAGTGACTAGCCAGGGCAGGGTTTGTCAAGCCCAACAGATCTATTTCACATTTCTCCGTTATCACATGATATTAATGGTACACAAATTGTGGAAGGACTCCCTTGGCATGTTTTCTTCTATGGGTTACAAATAATATATAAAATAGATTTTAGCATTTCTCAACAGAAATCGTTTAGTATTTCTCTAACAGAAATAAGTTTAGTATTTCTCAACATATATAAGTTTAGTATTTCACAACAGAAATCGTTTAGTATTTCTCAACAGGAATAAGTTTAGTATTTCTCAACAGAAATAAGTTTACGACATGTCTTCTCCCCCAAAAGCATAATACATTAAAAAGTGGGGTCGAGAACTCACCTTAGGATGCAAATAAATTTCCAAATAGTAAACGCGAGACAGAGAAGGTGAATTCCTCCTAGACACTACCTATGACACGCAATCATGTGAGTGTTGACTATGTTGACCAACCATCCCGACAATGCGTGGACAACAAACAAGTGGACTTGAATACACATTTGTGATCAAATTTAGATTTTCTATATTTAACCTAACACGTATCACACATACAACACACTATACTATGATAAACTTAATGCGTCACAATTTCTTACGACATTATCCCACGTATACGATGTACGATCGACAGGGCAATCGTACAAAGTCTTGTTATTCCCACTGAGGTAGGAGACTTAGGACTTGTACACTTGTATAATTCATAACAAATTTGACTAATGACATGTAAACACCAAATCAAGTAATCTCATGCTCATACATATGCATTTACTTAATTATTTATTTTTCGGTAAATATCTATTTACCACATGTAGGCTAATTCCATAATAAAACCATATCATTATCTCATGTAAGTCACATAGATAATCAATCAACATATTTTAAGCCATGTCATAAGTTTCTATCCACATGCATGAACGCCATCTTGATCTATTAGGCCATTTTCACCATAGTTTCATTTAAATAATTATTATAAATTAATCCTCATGCATGGTGTTTGACGATCTTGGAAACAACTCGGGGTTTCCAGATCATGGGCGATTGAAAACTTTTCAATGAATCCACAAAATTATCAACAATCAATGATTTATCTTCTTCTGCTTCAGATGAAATACTAGCAGACTTCTCAACCTTAACAAAAATCATTTCATGTTCCAAAAATGATGATCCAGAATCAAACTTTGTAGCTTTTCCAGCTTCAACTTTCTTCTTCCCAGATTTAGATTTCTTCTTTTTCTCTTGAACAGGAGATGCAAACTTTGAGTAATCATACATTTCATCATTTAGATTGAGCGGAGCAGATGAGAGATTTGATATGTCAATCGGTGCAGGAACGTTGTGTAAATTTGTTTCTTTCACCATATCCCCACTCTTCTCATGTTTGTATATATAATTATGAAATGTAGGAGACAAATTATAATTCTCCACTTATTTTTGCAAATCAAGAATCACAATTTTCAACTCTGAAATCTTCACCTGAGCGTCCAACAACTCTTTTTGAGTAGCAATAAATTTATTTGAGAGATCATTGTATTCATATTTATGTCTTCTTTTCAACTCACACTCTTCCAACAATTCTTCAGTAACCTTTTCCCATTTCTTTTGAAAATAAGCAACATCTTTTGTTAAAGTTTCGTTCTTATCTCAAAAAAGAACATTGTCATCTCAAAGTTTTGAAAGTTCTTCTTGAAGAATTATCACTTTCTTAGCAGCTTCAATAACAATTTGATTTGCTTTCTCGTATTTCTGTTGAACTGGATAGCTCTTTTGAAATAAAGCTTCAACATCTTCAGCAACTTCTATAGCTTCAGCTTTAGCTTTTTCACATTTTTCCAACATCTCTTTCTTCTCATTCAACAAAACTTCATTGATTTTTTCTAAATCAGCATATCATTGTTGTGTACACTCCAAATCAGCTTTCACAACTTTGAGTTCTTCGGTTATTAAACTGATACCCCTCAACAAAGATTAAATTTTTATGTTTTCAACAGCACAAGCTTGACACTTAACACACTCTGCCTTTTGCTCTTTTGTAACTGCTTCAGTAACATCTTCCACTACTGTTTCACATGAACTTGTTTCAGAATCAGAACCAGTCATTTCTTCATGTACAATTTTGGCAAGAAAAGCAGATTCATCATGATACATTGTATAATATTGATTTGAAGAAGAATCTTAAAGTGTAACGGGAAACGTCGTTTAAATAGAATGCTTGGTAGCATCATTGGATGATTGTGCTTTCTTCTCAGAAGTGGAACTATATGAAGTTTGAATTGCAGTTAATACAACCTAATTAGTACTTGCAAATCTTCCCCAATCATATTCTTTATCAACTTGAGAAACCAAGGAAGTTGGAGTAGAAGTATTAGCTTCCTTTTGGTTGTTACATTCACGAGTAAAATGTCCAAATTTTGAGCACCTGAAACACTTAACTTTTGATTTATCCAAGCCAAGTTTTCCATTTGGATTAATTTCCTTTTTACCAGTTTTGTGAAAGAATCTTCTTGCTCTTTCAGTTAACATAGCCATCTATCATCCCATATCTAATTCATTCAGATGATCCTCATCTAAATTTTTCAAATCATCTTTAAACAAATCAAATCACCATTGTTACCAATTATGAAACCACAAGATGATGCTATTAAAGCAGATATTAGTGTAGCATGTTCGTCAACTGTCTTAGAAGAGAATTTAGTCTGAGGTGATTAATTTGGAACTGTAAAATTGCATCATGGAGAATAGCAATAATTCTTTGATTTCTATCAAGAAAAGAAATAGTAGGACCTTCACTGAAAATGTTTGACCTTTTAGCATTGATGGTTGAATCATTTTCACCATGATATGCTGCTAGATTCTGTACTTGTGTAGGCATGGATCTGTTCACATTCAATTCCATATCTCTTGCTTGTATCTTTTCAATCAAACTGTTGAATGACAACCCTGAATATTCGTTATCATTAGCAATCATCATCACATAATTTTCCCATCTTTCAGGTAATGCCTCTAGTTACTTCTCTTTCAAATCAGCTTCTTCCTTTTTGATGCTTACTAAAGTTATTTCACTAAGTAAATGTGAAAACCTAGTAATGAACTTTAAAATATCTTCATTTGGATAATGCTTGAAATTGTCGAATTCTTTCTTTAGAACCTTTTGCTTACTTTTCTTAAACTGATCATTACCCTCACATCGTTTCTGTATTGCATCCCTTAATTCTTTCCATCGTTTCTGTATTGTTCCATAAGCCTTTTGTTCAGCTTGATAAGCCTTCTTTTGTTCAGCAGTCAGACTTCTTTGTACAATTGGCCTTCCAGTGGAACCAGTTGGATATTCATATTGATCAGTATAAGCTAACCAAATATCGACATCATTAGTACCAACGTATGCTTCGAATCGTTATACCCAACTATGATAATCTTCTAATTTATGCAACTTTGGAACTTTCTGACTTACTCCTATTTAATTATCATAGTTAATAATATAGCTTGCATCGTATTTTGAATCGTGGAAAACGCTTGATAATCACTCATTTTGAAATTATGATACCGAACGTAAAAACTTCAAACTAAAAAATGGACGTCTTAAAATCAGAATTTGGGTATCGAAACAGAGGGTACTAGCCGTTAGGCGAGTAAAAGTGTAGAGCTCATCGAGACGGTCGTTTTGGCTGGTATTAGGTTCCGTAACTCAAAACAGAACTCAAGTTACGTTAGTTTTAGTGAACACCACTTTTCTGTCAGCGTATCAATAATACTCTCAACGTACCAAACCGTTGACCAACGTACCAATAGATTTGACCTGACCAAGCACTCAGCGTACCAATGAATCTGGCGGACCAACTTGAACTCAGCGTACCAGTGAACAGTAACGGACCAACTATGGTACGGCGTAACTACTGCGTACCAATGTTGAAGATTTCCTAGCGTACCAATCAACGGACCAATCACCGTACCAACAAATTCAACCGGTGTAATAAACTAAATATTTTGAATTTTCACGAATTTGAAGGTTTTGGACTGTGAATTGCAGCAGTAAGCAACGAAAACACACTAGGAACGTTTAGAAATCAGATTTGACATCAGAAGCACTCAGATTTGAGAAAATTTGATGAAAATTAAACAAAAGCCCACTTTCTCTCTCTCCAGAAATCTCAAAAATCACAGAATATGATAAGCAAATGGAACCAGAAGCTCTGATACCACTTGTAAAGACGTGGAGCGATGGATCGTTTTGCTAACCTAGTGATATCGAGATTGAGACGAGATCAAAAGTAAATACAAATGTGATTTGTATTGATTGTAAGCTTTAGAGCATGCCCACACAGAAACACACACAGAATGTAGAGATATGACCAAGAGTTCTAAACATTCTAAACAGGCCAACCTACTTATAGGTGACACTAACTACCCAGCGTACCATCCAACGTACCATTTGGTACGCTGGCTCTGAACCATTATGGTTCGGACCATGGTACGTTGACTCTAAGACTCAACATAATGCTCTCACATAGATACAATACCCGAGACACACTGTAGCATAGGATTATGCTCTAACATAACCTTATTGTGCTGCATGATCACACATCCCATGCCTCGAATAGATGCATCACAATAGACCACGAAATCATCGGTCCCCTCTGGAAATGAAAGGATAGGTGCACTGCAAAGCTTTTGCTTCAAAAGCTGAAATACTGCATCGTGTTTTGCATCCCATTTATACGCAACGCCTTTATGCGTTAATGCTTTCAAAGGTTGAGCGATTGAGGAAAGCCCCTCAATGAATCGTCTGTAATAACCTGCTAGACCGAGGAACTGGCATACTTTGGTCGGCGTCTTTGGTATAGGCCAACTCATAATTGCCTCAATCTTCGATGGATCAACTTGAATCCCTGATTCAATTATGATATGAACCAAGAATTGCACTTCCCGAATCCAAAAATTACACTTTGAAAATTTAGCGTACAACTGCTTCTTTCTCAACAAATCTAGAATGATATGAAGATGTTTGGCGTGATCTTCTCTCATACTAGAATAGATAAGAATATCGTTAATGAACACAATGATGAATCGATCCAAATACGGCTTACAGATTCGATTTATTAAATCCATGAAAACTGCAGGCACATTGGTTAGCCCAAACGGCATAACCAAGAACTCATAGTGACCATACCTGGTCCTAAAAGTTGTTTTTGCAATATCTTCTGTTAGAATATACTGTAAATGCAACAAAAAATAGTCAAGTATTAGAATAAAAGATAAGATATATCCTTCTAAGAGAAGGGACTGTAAAATCTCTACGATCTACAGAAATCCTCATTTTTGTAGAAGGATTCAAATGGGAAGCATTAGTAGTCTTCAAAGAAGAGTCCTGAAGGAGTTCTAGAGTATCAGAAGATAAATTTTACGAGAAGAACAAATCTTCCTTTGTGTGAAGAACAAGTAAAGATGAATACCTCGTAGTTGAAGACAGTTGAGAAGAGATAAATTGAATATCCCTATATACTCTGACACACTCTAACTTCAACCATCCTCAACCATATTATTCGTTTGCAACTTGCTACTACTTCCTATAAATAGCAAGCGGACTTCACCAAAGGTGGCAAGACAACAAGCACACAATTCACAAGCTTCTTAAAACAATTACAACCTACTCCCGTAGAAAAGTTCTTTCTGTTGATATATTATTATACTATAAACTTATGTAAACCATTATTTATGTTGATACATAATCTATGCGTCATGTGAAGTATCTGAACGAGACTATGTGAAGATTCAAGACAAGGTCATGCTGCTTGCCGAACTAGGTCCGAACCTGAGGTTCGGACCAGGCGAACTTGGAGTTCGGCGAAGGTTCGGCCCAGACGTGTATAAATAGGAACATGTGCTTTGAATGTTGGAGATGTGAGAGACTAGTTGAGAGAGACCAGATCTTAACTATGTGTTTTTTAGTGTGTTTCTCTAGAGAACTTCATTGAGAGTTTGTAATTGAGAAAGAGCGTGGACGTGGCGGATCGTACTCAACTCATAGACATTTGGTAACAATTCGATAACAAATGAGAGTAAATAACAAGCTCAATCGTATTTAAACCAAGAACAGATTATCAATACAGACTCAGAGCTAGACACTATCAAAACACACACTAGCAAAACTCTTTTTATAATTAAAACCTGTCAACCTATATATATAGTTTAAGTTTGTCCGAACCCTACAGGTTGTCCGAACCTAGAGTTCGGCTCAAGTTCGGCCAGGGTTCGGTAGGCTTGAATTTTACTTCCCCAAAACTTCCTCTGATCCAACATTTTGCCATCTTCAGGTACTAACAAACTCCCCCTTGGCAAATACTGGTTAGTATTGATCAAACTTCAGCTCCAGTCTCTGTCCCAGTCCAATTAATCTGATGATTATGTCCAGCATAGATGTTGAATGCAAAACAAATCCTTATCATCCTCTGAAACTGTAACGCCTGATCCATGTAATCTGGATGAAACAAAATCTGATTGTGATACTACACATCTATGTCGACCCTTGATAAGTTAATCAGCCACATTGGATCATAAACCTTCACAACCTTGTTGTCTTCTTCCAACATAATAACTGCTTCTCAAGTCCTCTCATTATAATACCACCATTTCAGGTTTCTGATGAAATCTAACTCCATCTTCATCAATGGAATCTTTTTCATCACCTTTGGCTTTTTCTTGAAAGTTAGAATTATCAGCTTCTTCCCGGTTTGTTTATGAATCTTTGTTGATTGTCTACACCTTTTTGGTTTCTGAGGCTCATGTATTGAAATCCAAAAGCACATTCTTTTTCAATTTTCTTTTTGAAATGAAAACCTCTCCAATCAGTGCCATAGTTACAAAAAGGTTTACGAGTAAGCTCCCGAACATCCCACACCGGCAATGTATCGAAGTCTCATGCTGATTTGAAATATTGAATTCCATGTTGTCGTTTAATACTTTCAGCATACATCCAGGTGATAATTTCTCCTGAAGCTTGATCCTTGAATTTAACATGTGTTCTTTGCTTGATTAGCTTGGGAGGAGGAACGTAATTAGCATGAAATTTTTTCATGTATTCGTTGAAAACCTATATTTGATTTTGTTCCTTTGCCTCTTTAGCAATCAGGTCTTCAGGTTTTTCTGCCTCTGTCTTTCTCAATTTCTCCTTAGCTTCAGCACTTTTCTCTTTGGGAAATAGTTCGAAATCATAACCAGTCTGATTCTTGTTGAAATTAGAGTATAGATCAGGATATTCTTCTTCAGTGATATCCTTAATCTCAATTTCTTCATCAAACATATCCTCTTCAGATTCTGGTTCAGACGATTCATATTTATCAGGTGCAGCTTCAGAAGCTTTCTTCATCTCCTCGTCGTCTAACTCAAAAACTGCTTGAAGTTGTTCAGATAGAATCTGGGTGCCGAAGGAAGGCGGTCTCCGTGAAATGATCCTTCGTGAAGCGCATAAGTCCAGGTATATGATCCACCCTCGTAATGATAAGATGTACCAAAATTTGAAATCCCACTATAGGTGGCCGGGGATGAAGAGAGCAATTGCCGAGTATGTTGGGAAATGCCATACGTGTTTGCAGGTAAAAGCTGAGCATCAGAAGCCCGCCGGTTTACTTCAACCTTTAGAAATACCCGAGTGGAAATGGGACATGGTGACTATGGATTTTGTAACTAAGCTTCCTAAAACTAGGAGTGGTAATGATGCTATTTGGGTAATCGTGGACCGATTGACAAAGTCAGCTCACTTTCTGCCGATTCAGGAAACTTACCCCACGGAACAATTGGCCAAGATTTATGTAAAGGAAATTGTGTCAAGGCATGGAGTTCCATTATCAATTGTGTCTGATTGAGATGGCTGATTTACTTCCCATTTCTGGCAAAGTGTTCAGGAAGCCTTGGGAACAAAGGTGAAGCTGAGCACGGCGTATCATCCACAGACGGATGGGCAGACTGAAAGAACCATCCAAACCTTAGAGGACATGCTAAGAGCATGTGTGATGGAATTCGGTGGCAGTTGGGACACCCACCTACCGTTGGTAGAATTTTCATATAATAACAGTTATCACTCTAGTATAGAAATGGCGCCGTTTGAAGCTCTATATGGCAGGAAATGTAGAGTCCCGTTGTGTTGGTCTGAAGTTGGAGAAGGGCAACTTACAGGACCAGAGTTGGTTATGGCTACGAATGATAAGGTTCGAGAAATTAAAGAAAAGCTTAAAGCCGCACAGGATCGGCAGAAGTGTTATGCCGATCGTCGTCGTAGGCCATTGGAATTCAAGGAAGGAGATATGGTAATGCTTAAAATATCCCCTTGGAAAGGGATTATTCGGTTTGGAAAGAGAGGAAAGCTAAGTCCTCGCTATATTGGACCTTTCAAGATTATATCCAAAGTCGGCAAGGTGGCATATCAATTGGACTTACCCGAAGAACTCAGTGGAGTTCACGACGTGTTTCATGTGTCGAACTTGCGCAAATGTTTAGTTGATGAGGCTCTAGCAACCCCGTTGAAGGAAATTCGCGTGGATGAAAAGCTGAAATTTACAGAAAAGCCTGTAGAGATTGTGGAACGGATTGTGAAGAAATTACGCAGAAAGAAGATTCCAATGGTAAAGGTTAAGTGGGATGCTCGGCGTGGACCCGAGCATACTTGGGAATCGGAGGTGGACATGCGTAGGAAATACCCGCACCTTTTTTAGCCTAAGTGAATTCCGGGACGGAATTCATTTAAGGGGGGAAGGATGTAACACCTTTGGTAAAAACCTCGAGCTCGAAATATAGAATTTCAAGAAAAAAAAGCATTTTTTTTGGGAGGCATGAGGACCGCATGCCCTCTCTGGTTCAACCTCTCGCGGTCCTCATGACCCGTCGGGTCGCTGGGTCAGGATCCGCGTGTTTTACCCCATGAGGACCGCATGGGTGTATGTTTGTGTACCTCGCACGGTCCTCATTGACGCCCAGTTGTATAAAAATGAGATTTCTCTCATTTTCTGCTCATTTGCTCATTCCCAACTTAGAGAGCTCTAAGTTTTCGACTGGTAATCCCCTGTGGAGGCCATCTCTGGCCAAAGGAAGCCTCGGGTGTGAAGATTCAAGCACATAAAAGTTCCACGAAGCTCGGGTAAGCCTCTAGTTCGTTTGTTTCTCCATTTTGACTTTAGCTATGTTGTGGGTTCTTACTGATCAGTGGAATTTACTAGATTTTGAGGCTTGCATGTCCGATCCATGATGATCTAAGGCTTACGGGAGCAAATTCATGGTGAAACAAGGTTAGTTTGTGTCAGGTTTTGCTTTATATCAAGTGTTTGGATGATCCATTGCCTAAAATCGGTTTTGATGATGCATGCAAGGGTGGATTCAGCTTCTGGAGTGATTAAGAACCTTAGAGAACTGAAAAACCCGCTTGGAGAAGCTCGGTACAAGTTTTGTTGCTAAAGGTACAAGTCTTTCATGCATGCATGTGTATTTTCGGGTTTGTTGATGCTTCTGGAATATTTGGCCTGGGAAACCCACCATCTCAGTGACAAGATTGTCACATAGGAAGAGATTGGTAATTGGGTGGAGGCGGTGTTTGTAGTTTTGTGTTTAAAAACCCGAAAACCGAGTATTTTGGACTTTTCAAAATGGGTTAATGACACCTGAATGATCTCAGTGGCTCTTGGCCCTAAATCTGAGTTAGAATCAGTCCATAGGTGGAAACCAAAATGTTGGAATGATTGAAATTGGTTAAACCCGCTTGCAATATGATTTCGGGTAAATTTGGAACAAAACCGGGACTCATAACTTTGGTTTGATTCGGCCTCAGTGCCTAAAAATTGAGTATTTTGCTACTGGGAACAATTGGAACAAAACCCCGTTGTCGAAACGAGCTAAAAAGGCAAAATGGGAAAAATTCACTAAATGACAAAATAGTCGATGAGGACCGCATGGATTTCGTTTGTTGATTCGCATGAGGTCCTCATCGCCTGGAAAGTCAAACTGGTCTGTTGACCACCCATGAGGACCTCACAGGGTGTTTTTCTGTTTCGCATGAGGTCCTCATGTGTCCCTGGACAGTTTAATGTGTTGTTTTGTTGGATGATTTTTGGAACCACCGAGCTACCCGGTTATAGTTGTTTACGAGTAGGGTCTGTAAAATTATCAGTAGGGAATATTTTACTACTCGGTTGGGCCCGATGATCTCGTACGGGTGTTTTGGCCATTCGGTGAATCCCTCGGGAATATCATTGACTTCCCCGTTTGTTATCGTTGCGGTTACCAAAGTGTCGTGTGCGCACTTCTAGTTTGGATAGGTTCTGATATATTATTATATATATGTATTTTAGACTCGCATCTGTGATACACTTGTTGGACCTTGGATTCCTCGTGCCCGGTGACGTT
Organism: Deinandra increscens subsp. villosa; assembly: GCA_039602395.1. NCBI lineage: Eukaryota > Viridiplantae > Streptophyta > Magnoliopsida > Asterales > Asteraceae > Deinandra > Deinandra increscens. The sequence goes on from JBCNJP010012061.1 coordinate 13,500, forward strand.
CTAGTTTTCCGCCCATTGTAATCTGTGAGTTGATAGCTTTTCCCCTACTTTTATTTAACTGTTTTGGGGTGTACATGAACCATGTCTTGTGTTGTTACTTGTTACTGTGCTTAGGTATTTATTACCGTGTTATAAATTTACTACATGTTACGTGACGTTCATGACAGATTAGTATGGTTAATTTAGGCCCGTGTGGGGCCACAAAGACATATATTGCACCAATACAGCTGTAGAGGTAGATCAAGGTGTCTCATACCCGTTCTTGTTGATCCATTAGGGGTCGGGTGATGGCGTATATGCCTAGTCATGGGGAGCGGTGACGACCACTGGTCCGTTTACCCCTCTCGCGTGCTGGTTTAACCATAGGAATTTATAGCAGGCACAGTGTTTTTGTAAACAAGTTTTGGTTGCTTAAATGAGTCAAATGCGCTACGACTCACCAACAACTTTATGTTGTTGACGTTCTTTTTGGTTCATGTGCAGGTAAGTAAAGCTATGGCGGAAGTCACGTTCTTGTTTTGGGACGAGATGGTTTTGTGGGTTTTGGGGATCTCGTTGTTGTTATTTCGTTATTATGACTGTCATGACTTTATTGTCTTGTTTGTTTGTGCACTCACCGTACTTGTAGCCTTAGAGCGTCCCTGGGCTTAGTTTGATTGTGAAACTTGGTTGTAAACCTATGATGTTATGATTATCTACCCTTGGGGTTTAGTTATGTCTTGTTGGACGGGTCGTCCGCTGTTGTGAGCCTTTGTTATTCTTGTATCTTGTCTGTTTGCTTCCGCGAGTTCTGGTACGGACGGCCGGTCCCACGTCCTCTCCCCCGCGCCTGGCAGGGCGTGGCGGGGCGGGGTGTGACACTAAGTCTCCTACCTCGGTTGGAATGACAAGAGTTTGTATGATTATTCCGTCGATCGTACATGT